>PVLC010003788.1:0-70265 GCA_004027655.1 Graphiurus murinus
AGGAGGAGGAGGAGGAGGAGGAGGAGGAGGAGGAAGAGGAGGAAGTTGAAACCTGTTCCGGACACCTTTGGCCACCGTCACACCTGCCTCCCTGAGCAGAGGGTCTGCAGTCCACAGAGGCAGAGTTCCTGGCCACTGGCTCCTGGAAAAGCGTACTTAATCTAGCTGGAGTCCTCTTTAGGGGTCCTTTAGCAGGTAATCGTTATCCTCTATCTTTCCTGTGGATGAAGCAAGACACAGGCTGCAGATTTCCTTGTCTGTGAAATCATTGTAATAATTCAACCACCTCTAGGATCATAGAATGGTCACAGACGCTTATTTTTAGACTTCTTCTGCCTCTAGTGACAGTAGCCTGTGTTAAATCCTCACCCACCTCATTCTGCTTATGGAATTTCCCACAACAAAGAGTCCACATGAAAACCTCTTTTCCACAAACTTGACCTCATTGAACTGTATTTTAACACATAGTTTTCTAATAAATCAAGAAGTCATAACTATGTTCCTAGTGTTTTCCAGATTTGAGATTGTAGCATTTTCATTAAACCTATCAATTAATCCTCTTTTATAGTTGCCTCTGACCATGTCTCTTCCTTCCAAAAGTTGATTGTTATTTTCTGCATATTGTGGATTTCCTCAATATCATCTCAGTGCTTTAACTTGGCATAACTGAGTGTCTCTCACCTCCTGCGTCTGCAGTCTCTACAGCCTACCCTCCCCATGGCTCAGAAGTCTGGCTTCTGTTGCTTCTACTTGAAAGACTGCAACTTCTTCATCTCCATTGAGTAGCAACAAACAACCAATTAAAAACCCAAACCTTTGTTTTTAATGAGCCCATCATCTCTTCTTCCTCTGGTAATGAGATCCTTTTTTTCTTTGGGAATCCCTCCTTCCTGACTTTCAGTCCATGTGGTCAATTGTGGCTGGCCTCACCCCAGCCCCAGCCCCAACCCCAGCTCCAGGGTGTGAAGCCATGCAGCCAGAGTCAAGGATGAGACGCATTGCTGTAACCTTTGCTGTAGTTATTTACAGAGAGAGGTTGTTCTCCTCCTGACGGTGTTGATCTGATAGGATTGGGCTGAAGCACCCTAACTGTGCTCAGCGCTCTATGGGGAGTGCCTCTGAGCAAGAGAGAACAGGAGTGTGACAGAGGGGACAGACTGTGCCTGAGACAGAGTGTGACAGAGGGAAGAGATTGTGTCTGAAGGCTCCCACTAACCTAACTACGTCAGTCAGTAAATCCCTTTTACGTGGAAGCCAGTTTGCATTTCTGTCACTTATAGCCGAAGAATCCTGAATTAAACACCTCCATCCCAGTACTCAACATTATCTTAAAAACAATTTTTATATAAAAATAGTATCCAGATCCTCATCAACCCCCTAATCAAATGAAACAGAGGTGTGCAACTCCCCCAGCAGTACTCTCTCTGGCTAACCACCCGTGGAAAACAATAATACAAACCCTCTCCCACCTCCAACAGGTTGCGGGGCGTTAGCTCCTGGCCATTGGATAGATGCATGCAGGTTACAGACAGGTGCGGAAGCTAGATTGAGTAGAAGCTCGAGTGTCATTATTTCTCACTGGCTACCCACTGCTTTTTATTGTCGACATCACTTTAAATGACTATCAGCAGTATCAAGGCCAACCAGAGAGCAAGCGCACATGCTCCTGCAAGTCTCAGGACTCTTGGAGTGACTGGCCTGAGAAAATCTGTGTTCTCTTTGACAACTGCCTGCAAGAGTCTCTCAGCCTGTTCATCAAACTTATTAGTTCTATTAGCTTTATTTATTAAATTAACATTAGCTAAGTGCAATGTGCCAGACTGTGATAAGTATTAATGATATCCAAATAAAGTGGATTATTATCTAAAGCATTTGGAGTCTATGGAGCTGCATAGCATGCATGAGGTTCTAGTTCCATCCCAAGAACTGCAAAGAGTTTAATGTCTAGCAGGAGAGACATTATGATTTAGTACATTGACAAACTGACAGATGAATGTTCACAATACTATGGCAGAGGTCTGTTTTGAGAATGGTAGTTTTTCTTAGACCAACCATCACACAGATAATAATGACAAGCCTTGGATAAAATATGAAAAGCCACTATTTTTAATTTACTGAGAACGACCAGAAATGGGAAAAACAGGGAGAACTTGCCTTTTTTTTTTTCTGGGCACTGGGAATTGAGCCCAGGGGGCATTCTACCTATGAGCTACCTACCCAGACCTCTTTATTTTAAAACAGGGTCTCAGTTGGCGAGGGACTTGCTAACCTGTGATCCTCCTGCCTCAGCCTTCCAAGTACTGAAAGTATAAGTGCACACCACCATATCCAGCTAAGACTTTACTTTGGAAAGAATGAAACTGTACTGAATGAGATCTGCATACCTTGGGGGCTCTGTCCAATCTATAAGGTGGGGGACAACCAGAACTCAGGCAAAAGGCTTCAGTCTGCTGACTTGAAGTATCAGAGGACATAGTTTCAGGTGGCATAGTTGCTGGGAATTGAGGGAGGAAGCTTGAGTAAGAATCCCCTAAATAGCAAATAGAATAAAGCAAATAATGGACTTAAATATAACTCATTTCACTAAATGAAAATGGAATGAACTGTCTATTAAAAGCAAAGGCTGAGCCAGGTGTGGTGGTGCATGCTTATAATCCCAGTACTTGGGAGGCTGAGACAGGAGGATTGTAGGTTTGTGGCCAGCCTCAGCTACTTAGTGAGGTCCTCCACAACTTAGTAAGACCATTTTTCAAAAATAAAGAATAATAGGGCTGGGGGTGTAGCTTGGAGGTAGAATGTCCCTGAGTTCAATCCCCAATACTGAAAAAATATATAAATAAATTCAAAGGCTGCATTAAAAACGTGAGGCAGAACTATATGGTTTCTACAAGAGACACATAAATATAAAAACACAGGTTTAAAAGTGAAGGGATAGAAAAGAAATGTGACAAAAAGTTGAAGAAGGTGAATGTTACTATCAGATGGAGGAGACTTCATGGCAAGAAGCATTATCAATGAGAGACATGAGCATTTCATAATGAAAAAGGAGTCACTTCATTAGAAAGACATAAGTATACAGAACTTCAAAGTGCATGGAGCAAATACTGACAAAGTTGAATAAACAGACAAATCCACAGTTATAATTGAAGATGCTAACATAATTCTCTTAGTAATTGATAGAACAACTGGACGAAATATCACTGAATGTAAAAAAATTGACTAATACTATCAAACAACTTGCTCTAACTACTATTTATGGCATGCTACACAGCAACTTTAAAATACACATTCTTGAGAAAGTCAGTTGAGGCATAGACTAATTGGAAGTAGCACAAATTGCAGAGGACTAAAATGAGCTCGAAGCATCTCACCTGGTGAACAGAGAGCTGAGGTGGGAGCCATCCTGGTGAGCCTACACTGGAGCTAGCACCTGCAACGTCATCCTAATAGCTGGACCTTGAGCATGGCTCCGCCCACTGGAATTCTGCAAGGCAGGCAATTCCAAAAGAAGGAACTTGTGGCATTTCCGACTTTGCATTATTATTATTTTTGTGTGTGTGTGGTACTGGGGATTGAACTCAGGGGCATTCTACCTCCGAGCTATACCCCCAGTCCTATTTTTTATTCTTTATTTTGAAACTGGGTCTCACTAAGTTGTGGAGTGCCTCACTAGGTAGCTGAGGCTGACCTCGAACCCGGATCCTCCGGTCTCAGCCTCCCGAATGCTGGGATTACAAGCGTGTGCCACCAACTCGGCTTCCCACTTTGCATTATTATATTCTGGAAATTTGGGGTGCTTCGGGTTTTGCTTTCACATTAATTAAAAGAAAAAATTTCCTAGCGACACAGGATGGCTAAACGGATTGTGATTCATCAACGGTAGCTAAAAAGAACAATGCCTAGCTCATCTCAGAGATATTCATTAACCCTCTACAAACATCAGGAATTGAACCTTGTAAGCTTAGATACAAATCAAAGGAACTTAGGTCTACTATTTTTTATCTGTGAGTAAAGAAAGCTTTAAGACAGATAGTTTCTCTCTCTCTGAAACACCTCCCCCTTGTCTCACTACTCATTAACCACATTCTAGCTGCCTGACAGGAGCTGAGCGAATAGTGAAGATTTAATCTAATGAATAGAGTTTCCTCTCTGTTGTTAACCTTTAACACTGTTTTCGTACTAAAAGAATTTTTATATACGTATTGTATCCTGTAACCTTTGCTGTTTTGTTAATCCCATCAAATGCTATGGGAAATAGCTTTTTTAGTTAAAGATGTACCCACTCAACTTTAGGAAAAAACAAGTCTGTAAAATTCCTGTTCTGTATACCTTGTTGTAAAAGAGTATAAGAAAGGTGATGACATGAATTAAACAGATACATTCCAACACTGCATTGGGTGTGAGCGAATTCTCCCTACCTCATCTCGATCCCCACCTAACAAGGAACCCCCAACCCTGCTGCCTTGAGGCACCTGCTGGAATCCAGTGGCTCTGGGAAAGAACTTCCAGCAAAGAAGATGCTAATCGTAAAACCAGTGATTACAGAGAACCAACATGAAGATAGCAATCACACTCCTCTCTCTAAACTCAAATACCTCAAGACCACAAGCCTCCAGACCACCCAGCCAAACCACTCAGTGAACTCCTGCAGCTGCGGCTGAACTCACTGGGACTCAGAAACTACAGACCGTACCCACAGGGACCCGAATGGCTACAGTCAGCCTCGTCAAGACTGTCAGTTTACCAACCATCCCATTGGGAGCTTGCGGGGCTGCAGGGACTCATGTGACAATGACTAAATCATGTGGGACCTATGAGTTTGCAAGCCATCCCTGTGGACGTGGAGGTGGGGGCTACAGTTGGACACGGCAGAAAGGTGAAGTAGCAGACAGTCCCTACAGACAGCTGGGTAGGACCTGCAGTCAGCAGTTCACCTGCCCCTGAGGAGTCTCCAATGACCACCGCAGGATCATTAGCAATGGCGTCTTTGGGGCAAAATAACTCAGCCGCCCATACCCAGGTTCAGAATGGTACAATCCCTTTTTCGCAGAGTTTGGGCCTCACAAGCAGGGAGGCCAGGGGATAGCAGGGGTTTGTGTGATCACAGCTGACAGAGCAGCAGCAGTGTCGCTGGGACAATTAAATTCAGACATCCATGCCACAGCCTAATGATCATGGAGGCCAGGGGCTGACAGTGTTTTATGTGATTGAAGCCAGCAGAATAGTGGTGGTGTCGCTGGGGAATTAAAGCTCAGCCAGCCCATCTGCAGGCTCAGAAGGTCAGAATTTCTGGCCCTGCTGAGTTTGGGCCCAGTGGCCAGGGAGGCTGGAAAACAGCAGTCCTCAGTAAAGCCCAAGATCTGTTCTTTGAAATATTGATAAAATCAATAAATCCCAAGAAAGACTGATGAATTAAAAGGAAAATGTATATAACCAGTGTCAGTAAAAGATTACTACAGATTCCACAGATATTATAGTAAATTAATATTATTTTTTAAAACTTTCATCAATAAATTAATGTATTAGAGAACATGGACACATTTTTTAAAAGATAAATTTACTAAAATGTACACAAGAAAACCTAGGTTACCTGAAGAGTTCTGTAACTATTAAGTGAATAGAACTCATAAAAAAAAAATCTCAAGCTGGGGGTGGTGGTGCACTCTTGTAATCCCAGTACTTGGGAGGCTGAGACAGGAGGATCCGGGCTCGTGGCCAGCCTCAGCTATTTAGTGAGGCCCTCCACAACTTAGTGAGACTCTGTTTCAAAATAAAGAATAAAAAATAGGGCTGGGGGTGTAGCTCGGAGGTAGAATGACCCTGGGTTCAATCCCCAGTGCCGCGGGGGGTGGGGGGAGAATCTGAGGCTTGAGGTTGCTCAGCGGTAGTGCATCTGTGAGGTCCTGAATTTGATCTCCAGCACCATAAAAGAAAAAAAAATCATGAGGAATTCTCTAAGCCCTGTGAAATCTATTGATTACTTATGACAAGTTTACCCAAATTCTTTCAGGAATCAAAGGATAAGAAAGTACTTCCAAAATCATTTTTATAAGACCAGCATAATATTGATACTGAGAGAAATCCTTCAAGAAAAGAAAATTAGAGGCTAATATTCTTTACGAACATAGACGTAGAAAATAGTTTAAAGTTGGCAAATTGTTTCCAGCAACATATAAAAGCTTATTATAGCACATCCAGCCATAGTTCATGTGAAGAATACAAAAGTTATTTAATGAGCTTTAAAAAATCAATCCATATAATCTACTGTATTCATAGAATAAAGGGGGAAAGTTATTATTTTAATAGATGTAGAAAAAGCATTTGGCAGTATTTAACACCCACTTACGCTTTAACAACAATATAAAAATATTTACAAACAAATATAGAAAAAAACCGCATTCTAGTGCTTAGGAGGCTAAGACAGGAGGATCACAGGTTCAAGGACAGGCTCAGCAAGTAATGAGACTCTCATCAACTTAGTGAGACTCTCCACAAAAAAAAAAAAAAAACAAAACAAAACAAAAAAAAAACTGCATTCTGATTAAGGATAAATTATGTACTTATTGATAACACTAAACTTAATGGTGAAGTATTAAACTCTTTCCACTAAAATCAGGAGTAAGAGAAAGAAGCTTACTCTCATCACTTTGATTCAAAACTGTTTTGAAAGTCCAAACAAATATAATAAGGCGACAAAAGTATATAAATAATAAATACTGGAAAGGATGCACTAGAACTGTTTCTATTTGTAGATAACATGATTGATTACATAGAAAAATTCCATGGAATCTAAAAACCTTACTAGAGCTCACAAGTAAACTCACCAAAATTAAAGCCAGGTGTGGTGGCGCAGTCCTATAATCCCAGTACTTGGGAGGCTGAGAAAGGAGGATCATAGGTTCAAGACCAGCCTCACCAATTTAGTGAGACTCTCAGCAACCTAGTGAATCCCTGTTTCAAAACAAAAAGTTTAAAAAAAAAAAAAACAAAAACAGTTGGGAGTGTAGCTCTTTGGAGGTAGAAAGCCTCTGAGATGGATCCCCAGCACCAAAAAAAAAATTCAGTGTACAATGTATACAATGTCTGTACAAAATTAATTCTGGGAAATAAGGAATTTTTAAATAACATTCATAATAGTATCAAAATATAAAATGTTTGATAACATTTAATACAAGATATGAGCCCCTTTAAACTAAAAACTATATGACGTTACTGAGAGAAATTAAAGAAAATCTCCATAAATGTTATGGTTTGGATATGAAATGTCCTCCCACAACTCATGGGTGGAAGGCCTGGTCCCCTAAGCAGCGGAGCTCGGGGGCGGGGCCCTTGGAATGTGTTTGCATTGAGAAGCTCTAACCTCATCAATAAATGAACCCATTGGAGGAGTCATAATTTAATGAGTTCTTGGGCGGTGGTGGAAACTGGGGAGGTGGGGCTTAGTTAGAGAAATTAGGTCCTTAGGGGAGTGCCATTGAAGGCTGCCTTGTTCCCAGCTCCCCTCTCTCTCTCTCTCTCTTCCTCTCTGTTTTCCCGTCACTGTGAGACACGAAGCGTCCTCCACAATGAGCTCCCTGCCATGATGCTCGGCCCCGCCTCAGGCTCCGAGGCCACAGAACCGGCTGCCATGGACTGAGACATCTAAACCCTGAGCCAAAGTAAGTCTTCCCTCCTTGAAGAGGGTTTCCTTAGGGATTTCACCACAGTGATGGAAAGCTAACACAGATGGATACTGTGTCCACAGATTGAAACACTCAATATCACAGAGTCAATCACCTCTACAGTGATCTATAGGTTCAATGCAGGTGCAATCACATTCCTGATCCCAACAAGCACTTTTGGATATAAACTGGCAAATGGATTGTAAAAATTTGTATAGAAATACAAAACAACTGTACTAGCAACAGCGTTTTTGAAGAACAAAGTCGAAGATTTCCTGTAACCTGAATCCAAGACTTATTATAATGCTACAATTACCAAGACAATGCAGTATTGGTACAGAGATGACAAATAGATTAAGATAATAAACCATAGAGTCCAAAATGAACCCACACAAATATGAAGAATGAATATAGTCACATATCACATAATAAATTTCAGTCAATGACAGACCACATATATGATGGTGGTCCCATAAGATTATACTTCCTAACTGTATTGTAGTTACCTTAGTTTGTGTATATATACTCTGTGATGTTCACACAATAATGAAATTGCCTAACAGTGCATTTCTCAGAATGTATTCTCATTGTTAAGTGACATATGACTATTTGAAAAAGGCACCAAGACGATTCAAGGGAAAAGGAACGGATGATGCTAGGAAAACTGAATGAACATCAAGAGAAAGATGATCTCAATCTCTGTCTCATACTGCATCTAAACCAAGTGGAGGTCAACCATTAGCTTAAAGTTGTAAAATTTAGAAGAGAAATCTTTGGAGAATATGTTTTGGTAAGCAAATATTTCTTAGGGCATGATAACCACACATCATAAAAAAAAAAGTTTGATAAATTGCAAGCCATCAAAATTAAAACATTTGGCTCATTAAAAGATACTGATAAGCCCGGTGTGGTGGCGCACACTTGTAATCCCAGGACTTGGGAGGCTGAGACAGGAGGATCGTGGGTTCACCACCAGCCTCAGCTACTTAGTGAGGCCCTCCACATCTTAGTGAGACCCTGTTTCAAAATAAAGAATAAAAAAATTGGGCTGGGGGTCTAGGTCGGAGGTAGAATGTCCCTGGGTTCAATCCTTAGTACCGCCTAAGAAGAAAAAAGAAAAAAAAAAAAAAGATACATCATGAAAATGAAAAAGCAAGCAAGCCCCAGACTGGGAGAAAATATTTTCAATATTAATGTTTGACAAAGAAAGTATATCTAGAATATGTCCTCCAAATCAATAGTAAAAGTTTAATAATTCAACTTTAAATAGGCAAAAGACTTGAATGGTCACTTCACATACACACACAAACACAAATACACACTAAGTCCATGAAAAGATTTTTAAGATGGTTAAGCATTAGCAAAAGGTATGTGAAGACCACGTGACTAAAATCAGAAAGACGGAAATCCCCCAAATATTGGCAAATCTCTAGCAACTATAATTCCCATACATTGTACAGGTGAGTATAAAAATTAAACAAGCACTCTGAAAACTAGTTTGGTGGCTTCTTAAAAATTAACCAAATGTCAACCCTGTTACTTCGCTAATTCTATTCCTAGATATTCACCCAAGAGAAGCAAAAACATATCAACCAAACACACACACACACACACACACAACAACAGAGAAACTTTATTCACAATAGCCAAAAAATAAAAGCAATTCAAATGCCCATCAACAGGGCATTGGAGGTGTAACCTAACTGCAATATGTTTATACAATGAAATTTCCAGCAGTTTAAAAAGAGAGCGGGGGGGGGGGGGGGGGGGAGGGGAAAGAACGAGAACTACTGAAATGTACAACACAGATGTATAGGGACAAAAGGAACTTCTCCCTTCCACTCTGAAGAAAAGTATGTGTCTGTAAGCTTGCTGGGATAAATTTGAAACAGACATATTAACTAGGGTCAGGGGGAAGTCATACAAATTTATTAGCATATGCACGTGTATGAGAGCATATTAAATAAGAAATCCCCAAGCAGGACCAGGTGGTTGAGACTTAAATACCCTCTTCGTAAGGGGAGAAGGAGCTGGGGGCAGTAGGCAATTTTAGAGGGTTTGTAAATGATTTCCAGGGAAAATGAATGTACCAAAAAACAGACAAAGGCTTGAGGTGGAGTTTCCTCTGGGTTCTCGGAGTGGTGTTTGACTTTCAGCCTCTTCTCAGGTAGTTATTCCTTCCTGGCTGGTGAGATTTTAGAACAACTGCATTCTTTCCGGAAAGGGAACTTTCCCTAATCGAACAAATGCAGAACAACTCTGCCTGCACTTCAGGAGAGAAAGACGATTAAAGTGGTGGAGACACATTTTCTGATCCCCAAGAGATGAATTTCGATGACATTATGTTAAGTAAAAGAAAGCAGGTAGAGGAGTCTCTACTCTGTGGTCCCATTTATGAAGTTCAAGAACAGGCAAAACCTATGTGCGGCGACAGAATTAGGAGGGTGGTTGCCTATGGGGGGTGGAGTAGAGGTTGAGAGGGAGAACCAGGGAATTTTCTATATTTTGATTGGGGTAGTGCTTATATGGGTGTATATAGATTTATTAAAGCTCCCTGCATTATACCTTTCAGATTTGCCTATTGCACTGTACACTGATTCTCCTCGATCAAGGAAAGCTACTGTTGGAGGCTGGGGAGGGAAGGAGGCTTCCTGGTGCAGGCAGATGTTTGAAGAAGTAGTAGGAGTTGGCCAGGTGAGGGGTGGAGGGAGGGTGATGATTTGAGGCCCACGAGTGTAACAAAGCACCCTGGTTTCAGGAGGTGGAACTGGGAGGAAGAAACCGGAGGGGGAAGTTGGAATGGGCGTCATGACCTAAGGAGTTTGAAGTTCACCCTGAAACCTGGGGGAAGTCACTGAGACTGTGTTTGGCCAAGGTCAACTGAGGGCAGAGCAGGGGTGAGTGTACAGAACATTGTTTGGGGCAGGAGAGCCTGGCTTTAACGTGGTAGACACAAGACATCCAGGGAGAGATGTCTGTAGGGAAGGAATGTTGAAGAGATGGCGAGGAAGCAGGATCTACGGGTTTAATGGCACAGGGGGCCAGCTCGAGAGAGAGGAAGAGGTAAGACCTGCAGAGGGAATCTGGTCCCCAAGCATTCCCTCCTCTCCCTCCCCACTGGCCTGTCCTTAGCTCTTGAGAGTTGTTGGCGCACAGGGTACCAGGGTAGGAGGCATGAGTAAAAACTAGACGACAACTGGGTTCCTCAAGTTATCTATAACGTCAACGAAGGTGAAAGACTTAGAAAGCAAAATAGGTTTTGCCTTGCAAAGATCAAAGTTTTCACCAAGGTGAAAGAAAAAGGAACTTTACTGAGATATTAAAAAAAAATTCTAACTTACCCCCTCCCAAAAACCCCCCACAAAAGCATGAACAACCAAAACTCCCCAACACTTATTGGGTACTTAACTATGTGTCAGGCACTATGCTAAGCCCAATTTACGCATTAGACAGAGGTCCCCAGGGAAGAGACACTTAGATTGCAGGCTAAAGGACTTGTAGGAATATTTAGAAGAGAGTTCTCATCCTCGATGCCGTTGACACTCGTCCTGACAACTACTGTGCGAAGGGAGTCAGGCCGGGACAGCCCGTCTCTCCAGAAGCCTGTGTGAGGCTCGTGTTATGGAGAAGCTGAGGTGGGGAAGGCGAATCGGCCTGTGCGAGCTGGTGGCCCGTCCCTGAATCCAGAAGCAAGTGCCTCATGGATGCAGAGGAAGTAAAAACAAAGCCAAAGGAAATCTTTAGTGTGATGTGCACGTGTGTGTGTGTGTGTGTGTGTGTGTGTGTGTGTGTGTGTGTATTTAAATACAATATCAAGCTCTTCCTACTGTAGCACTGGAGACTGTAGGTTCCCAGTGTGTGTGTGTGTGTGTGTGTGTGTGTGTGTGTGTGTGTGTGTGTAGGAAGGGTATTTCCGAGTGTCTGAGAAGAAGCAAAACTAGGACCGACAGCTGGACTAAACCTCAGACAAGAGGGAATACAATGTCCATTCATGTTTTTCAAATGAGCAATCTAAAACACATGCCTCGGTGTCTAATAGTGAACCTGTAACTCTGTGTGTGCACACTTGTGCGCCATGGCTTCTGTGGTGGTGGAGGCGGATGCCGGCCTGGCTTGCTCTGCCGTTTCTTCCTACAATAGGCCTGCAGGCCTGGCCACATGGCTGGAAGGGCCGCTGTGGCACGAGGTGCTGTTAGGAAAGCGTCCGAGCTACACATAGTGGCGCACACCTGTCATCACAGCTACTCGGCAGTTGAGGCAGGAGGACCACAGGTTCAAGACCAACCTCGGCAATATAGTGAGCCCTGCTCTCAAAAAAAAAAAAAAAAAAAAAAACCCAAAAAGCAGGGCATGGTGGTGCACACCTGTAAGGCTGAGACAGCTAAAGCTGACCTCAAACAGGAAGGCTCTGGTTCACGCTAAAAAATGAATAGGGCTCAAGGTGTAGCGTGGAGGTAGACTGTCCCTGGGTCCCATCACCCGTACCCCTTATTGTTTTTGTTAAGATGGCACATCTGTTCCCTGCACCTTCACTCTCCACTTCTTTTCTAGAAAGCCTCTCACGTAAGAAATTACCATTAAACAAAGCTTAAGTGCCTTTTCACCTGCAATCTGGTTTTTGTCAGTCTCATTTGTAAGGCACCAGGCAATGAACCCAAGGGGGTAGAAGAAAAAGGATTTTCCTACCCTGTAGGGTTGTTTATTATTATTATTATTATTACTGGTGCATTGTAATCATACATCTTAATGAGGAACAAGCTGGTAAAGGCATACATGCACACAGTGCTCATTTAACCCTTCCCCAATTCCCACCCCCTTCCCTGACCCTCCCTCTTTCTCAAGTTCAGTTTAGTGATTGACTTTGATATGTTTGAGAATGTGCATCATGTGCCCTGGGGTGTTTCCCTCTCCTCCTCATCACCTTCAGTTAAGTCACCTTCTTTGCTCATCTAAGGTTTCTTTCTCCTTCGTCTAGAGTCCCTCTTATGTCCCACTCTCTCCCTAGCTTCCGCATATTAGGGAGAGCATCCAATTTTTTACTTTTTGTGACTGACTAATCTCACTTAGCAGAATGTTTTCCAGTTCCATCCACTTCCCTGCAAATGACATGATTTTGTTCTTCTTTATGGCTGAGTCAAATTCCATTGTGTACATATCCCATAGTTTTGTAATCCATTCATCTGTGGATGGACATCTTGGCTGGTTCCATAGTTTGGCAATTGTGAATTGTGCTATTATAGACGCGTAGCTTTGTGGGTTTTTTTTTTGTTTGTTTTTAAATACTGTTACTGGTGCACCATAATCTCACACCGTTATGTAGTTCGTTGTGATAGGGACATCCATGCACCTGGCACTTGATGAGCTTCCCTCGCCCCCCTCCAGCTCTATAGTTTTTTCAGGCCTCCCTTCAACTATTAGTTTGTTAACTGTTCATCTATGGTCACTGATTGCTAACATTTTGCCATCCAGTCCGGACATCCATGATCTCCCCCCCCCCATCCATTCAGCTATTTAATTATTTTGCTGAATTGTTAGAGATTTAGTTGTAGCTATCTTGACACTTCATCTCTAAATATTTCAGCAAGAATCTCCTAAAAAGAAAAGCCTTTTTTTCCACCTACATAATGACAATTATTACACTTAGAAACTTAACAGTGAAGCAATACTATTATTTAATAATCTTGTTACTCCATGTGTGGTTCCAGGCTCAGCAGCAGCTGATGTCACCTCTGAGAACTAAGGTAAGAAGTGAGGAAACGGTGGCAATCTGTGTTCTAACAAACTTTCCAAGCAATTCTGCTGTATGCTCAAGTTTTAGAGCCACACTTCTAGACAAAAAGAGGCTTAAGAGATTTGACCACGAAATGCAATGTGTGGAATTTGACTAGATTCAGAACTGGGGAGAGAAGTCAGGTGTGATGGCCCACACTTGTAATCCCAGTACTTGGGAGGCTGAGACAGGAGGATGGCAGGTTCAGGACCAGCCTCAGCTACTTAGTGAGGCTCTCTGCAACTTAGTGAGACCCTGTTTCAAAATAAAGACTAAAAAAATTGGGCTGGCGGTGTAGCTCAGAGGTAGAATGCCCCTGGGTTCAATCCCCAGTACATCAAAAAAGAAAAAGAAAAAAAAGAACTGGACAGAGAGGAGGGCAGTGAACAGCCAAAAAACATATTACTGGGACAACTGGGGAAATCTAAATATGAATTATACGTTACATCAGAACTTCGGAGTATGCACACAAATCACACAAACGCGGGTTCCGACTGTAGGCCTGGGATCCGCCAAGATTCTGCTTTCCCAGCAAGCCCCCAAGTGATGCCCATACGGCTGGCCCAGCGTCCACGCTGTGAGGACTGCTCTAACAGCATTTCCCAACCTTTTGTTTTTGAAAAGCCCAAGTTAGCTGATTTGCAAACTGTCTCTCAATCTAATGTGTCTGAGTGCTCCCTGGCCAGTAGATTCGGACTAAACGTATTTGGGTGGAAATGCAAAATACATGATAGTGTGTCCTTCTTTGTGTCAAGTATGAGGATGCATACGATCCTATACTTTTCTCAGTGCACGCCTTTTGCTGCATCTCTAGGGCTGGCGTCAAAGGCAGGAGCTCACTGTTCCCAGGGCTGCAAGACCACAGAAACAGAGGAAGGAAAGAGAAAGCCGAACGCCCTTCAAGACCACCTTCCCTGACCCTTCATTCCAATGATACAAAACAGTAAGGGCCATGTTTGTGAATGCGGCCACCATATGAGATGAATCAGTGGTCTGCTTCAGAAATGAGCAGACTAACTTAGACGAGCTCTGTTGCCAAAAATACTTCATAGAGGATGTTACCCAAAAACCAGAGAGCAAGACAAAGCCGGCAGAGAAACGCCAAAGGTGTTATGACAAACCTACAGACACCTTTTTGAAGATAAATATGGCAATGGGGTTTGAACCACTCCTGCGAAATGTGGGCCGGATCGGCTCACATCTTTATTTCACTTTCAAAGGGAACCTCAACACAGAATGGGAATCATCAGGTCTACAAACACACACTCCACATGAGAAGAACCTATGGAAAGCGCTGATAGAAGACCAAAATTAAGGATGCGTGATTTGGGGCAGTGAATGAGGCCATTCGTTAAAATAGAACAATCAGAAAATGCTTGACTTGACACTCTAACAGGACACAAGGAGACGGAAGAGCAGTCCTGAAGAATCGTGGAGTCTCAGCTGTATAAAACCCAGAGTCGGCAGGAACCAGGAACCACGTGGCTCACGCTGTCCTGGGAACATGATTACTTTGGGGAGAGACAAACGGAAGAATTGCAGAACCCTGCCAACCTTGGCTGCTCCGTCTGCCCCATCGCTGTGACTTCTGCTCAAGGGTGTGTGTGTGTGTGTGTGTGTGTGTGTGTGTGTGTGTGTGTGTTGTGTGTGTATATGTGTGTGTGTGTGTGTGTATGTGTGTGTGTGTGTGTGTGTATGGGGGTGGGGAGGTACCCTGCGCTGTGCCCTGGAAGCAGCTGGCCCAGACAGGCCTGCCACACCGGGACAGCTGGTGGAGTCAGCACTGAATCCACTTCCACAGGTGGAAGTCCCAGGCATAGCTGGGACACTCAGCCATTCTGCCCCAGACACGAAAGCCCGAGGAAAGGAGAGCATTTGCCGTAACTCCAGCCTTACCTCCCAGGCGACTATCAATTAAGGGCCGTCGTGTACCAGGGAGGAAAGTAAACCCAGGGGAACTTCCGGTGGGGCATCTGCACTGACTGCGGGGACTCTCTGAAAGTCACCCAAGAACACTCCCACTCTACACCCCAATCACTCTGGGCGCCGGCACCCCCGGCTTGCCACACGCCCTCTTCCCTGTCCCTGCCCCTCCCACCTTTACCTGCTCTCTTCCTACGTGACTCCGGGAAGCCCTTCTTGAACCACCTCTCCAGCACGGCCCTTCCTGAACTCTGAGCCTGTGGTGACCGGGTCCCTGACTCCCATACCTTCGAGACGGACACCCAGGGCCTGGTGTCGGGCGTGACTGACGATGGCGTTGGTACCACTGAGCAACCACAGGTCAAGTGCTGCTCCGAGTCCTTCACACTGTTCACAACAGCATTAGGAGGCAGTACTGCTGCTACCCCCGCTTTACAGGAAGAGGAGGCTCAGACTGAGTACCTTGCTCATCATCTCGTAGCTAGTAAGTGGTTCTGTAGCCATTCTCTTAAACTCTGAACTCCACTGCTCGTAAGAAATGCTGGAACAGGGCGTGGTGGCGCATGCTTGTAATCCCAGCATTTGGGAGGCTGAGACCGGAGGATCTGGGTTCGTGACCAGCCTCAGCTACCTAGTGAGACCCTGTTTCAAAATAAAGAATAAAAAATAGGGCTGGGGGTGTAGCTCGGAGGTAGAATGCCCCTGAGTTCAATCCCCAGTACCACAGAAAAAAAAAAAAAAGAAAGAAAGAAATGCTGGACGGAGGATGGATGAGTAGAAGTGAGGTAGGTAAGAACTAAGAATGGGTGGGTGGGGGCACGCACAGGCTCCGGTCAGTTAATGAAGGTCAGGCCTGGGGGAAATGTTCCCACCAGAGGCTTCTTCAAACAAAGGCCCATAAAAGTGCAAATTTTGAGGCGTGAACTATCTCGCACTAAAGCAGGAATCTTGATAAACAAGAAGATACAGATGGAATTCGCATGGGTTTTGCAGCCAGAAGACTAGATCTGAATCAGAATTCGGCTGGTTTCTCGCTATACGATTTGGAGCCAGTGATTCTAACGATACCCGCCTTGCCTGTAAAGGGCAAGCCTGGGAATTAAGAACATGAAGTGTTCTTAACACTTAACAACAAGAAGTGACTACATCACCTCCATCTGACTGATCTGAAGTAAGAAAGTGTTGAGAAAGCGCCAGAGGAGCTGCCTGGCTGCTCTGCCCTCTTCCTGGGCCTGGGCTCTGGCTTCCCAAGAGCGCAGGCTCATGGCTTAGCTCTGCCTGCTCTGTAAATCCTAGGATTGGCAAGCATTCACATTCCACCTTGGAAAAGTATGCTCATTTATACAAATGTGATACCCCTGAGGACAGGGTGTGCGATATTTACATTTTAATACTTTTTGCAGACAATAAATTAATTGCAACAAAATTAAAGAAGTAAGGAGTAACTGGGTGTGGTGGCTCAAACTTGTAAACCCAGTACTTGGGAGGCTGAGGCAGGAGGATCGCAGGTTTGGGACCAGCCTCAACTGCTTAGTGAGGCTCTTAGCAACTTAGAGTGAGACCCTGTTTCAAAGTAAAAAGTAAAAATAGAGTTGGGGGTGTAGCTCAGAGGTAGAATGCCCTTGGGTTCAATCCCCAGTACCACAAAAAAATAAAATAAAAGCAAAGAGTATAAGAAAATGAAGCTCAGTCTACATTTCACATCTTTCTAAGTTTCTTTCTAGGTATGTAAGTGTGTAGACTTTTCTAAACAACAGAAATGAGATTAAACTGCAGAAAGCATTCCCTTGTTGCTTTCACTCAGTGATGTGTTGGGTGGGGCTCAACTGTACAACTCTCCATGGAAAAGAAGCACTGTAAGTTATTTAACCATCCTGTGACTGACATCTCTGTGAAGCCATGGTTATAAATAACGTTTAGCTGGGCACGGTGGCACCCACTTGCAATGCTAGTACTTGGGAGGCTGAGACGGGAAGATCACAGGTTTGAAGCTAGTCTTGGCAACTTAGTGAGACCCTGTTTCCAAATAAAAAACAAAGTAAGTCTAGGGGTGTAGCTCAGAGGTAGAATGCCCCTGGGTTCTATCACCAGCACACACACACACACACACAAACACACACACACACAGAGATAAATATCTTTACATACTCATCTTTGAACACCTTTTCTATTATATCCTTTGTTTAAATTCCTGAAATGAGAATTGCCTGGCTAGAGATCATCATTTTTACTTTGAAATGCACTGCCAAACTCCTCCATCATGGGGTTTTTTCATCAATAGTATAGAAAAGTGACCCCACGTATTCTCTAACACTGGGGTATAGAAGTGTTTAACCTTTGTTTAAAAAAACTTTTGTGAAAAAAAAGGCAAGTTTCTCAATTCAATGTCTATTTCTTTTATTGCTAGTGAATGACACACATTTCAATTTGTATCGCGTCTGTGAAATTTGTTGTGGATTCTAGTTTATATGAACACATTTTTCTGTCGAGCTCATGTTTGCGTGCGTAGCTGATGCTTGGTGTGGAGCCCGGCACGTAGAAGTAACTCAGCGAACACTTACTGCGTCTCCACTCGTGGGCTCCAAAAGCACGTTGATCCACACAGGGTATAGGGTTCTAAGTTTGAATCGTGATTCTGCCAAGGACTTACTGACTTTGAGAAAATCAAAATTCTTGGAATCAAAAAGTGTGGGCCACCCAGGCGTGGTGGTGCACGCTTGTAATCCCAGTACTTGGGAGGCAGAGATCAGAGGATCCGGGTTCATGACCAACCTCGGCTACTTAGGTCCTCCGCAACTTAGTGAGACCCTGTCTCAAAAATTAATAAAAAAAAATAAGGGCTGGGGTTGTAGCTTAGAGGCAGAATGCCCCTGGGTTCAATCCCCAGTACTGCAATAAATAAATAAATAAATAAATAAATAAGTGCTGGCCATAGCCAGATTCCTAGGGGGCCTCCAACTGTGTTTTCCCTCCGCCTGGTATTTCAGAGAGAAGAGTTGCTGTATGACCATTTGCAGAAGAATAGACCAGGAAGGAAAGCAGGGGCCATCTTGGTGGTATGACTGAGAGGGACCCTGTGGCCGGCCTGCCCCCAAACCTTCCTTTCCCTTCCTCCATCAGAACAACACCTGTCTTCCAGCAGTTTTTATATTTTAAAGGTCCTGGAGCAATTGAAATTTCCTTTTTTTTTTTTTTAAATGTAGTATTTGGGAAAAGTTAAGGATGTTTTCTATCAAAATCTCATTGGGTTCATATTTTAAGAAGCCTACACAGAAAACTTCATAAAAAGAAGCATTTATAATGCTTCCTTAAATATATATATGCAACTCATATAAAACATATACAATTTATATTTAGTATTTAATTTTAATGTTGGTAAGAACATATATTTGATTTTCTCCTTTTTTATTTTATTTTAATGATTATAGTACTGTTATAATGCCAGTTAGAGCTGCCTTTTCTTAGGAAAGAAGGATGACTGAGAATTATTATCATTATTATTATTATTATTATCATTATTATTGTACCACCATTATTATTGCGCCACCACGCCCAGCTTCAAGAATGTTAAAATGCAACAGAAAATATGTTTTTCAAGGAACTAAGATGCGGCTGGCTCCATTTCATATGAGAACACAGAAAGAACTGGAATAACTTGCCCAAAGAATCCAGAACGACTGGACACACATTTCAATGTCAATGTCAACACACATTTACTTGGTTCTGTGCTCAGGTTCACAGAGCAAAGGGGGTAAAAAAAAAAAAAAATCACTTAAATTCTGAGGTCAAGTCACCGAGGGTGGAGGAGCTGGGGACAAGGTGGGGAGACCTGTGAGTCCCGACCACGGCCAGGCAGACTCTGCAGAGTCACCTGGCCTCTGACCGTGGGCTCCAGGTTCAATTCTGAGCAGGCCACGCTGTGAGCGCAACCTGTCTTTACCTTCACTCGCCTCTGTCCCTCTGTCACCCTTCCCGGAGTCCTGCTCCATCTTCAGTAATCCTGTCATTACCCCATTTCTACCAGATATGCCCTCCGGAGTGTTTACTTTCTAAGAGAGATGGAAACAGGCGGCTAAATGAATGGATTTCCAGTAGTACAACTTCAGAGCCGGGATAGACAGCGGGGTGGCTGCTTCTGGCCAGCCGTCCAGATTTATATGTGTCCTGTGCACACGTAAGAGTCACCACTGACAACTTTGTCACCTTCGGAGCCGATGAAGACGTGCTTGTCTGCAGGACTGGACGGGGTGACTTGTTCAGTGGCACCACTGGGTCAGGTGGGGCTGGAATACTGGGTGACTTTGCTCCCCACAAAGCTCCAGATCTGTCCATTCTGCCCTTCGGCTGCTGGTCTGGAACAGCCAAGCTAAGCCCCATGATCCGAGCAAGTGGCTTTAGACTTGGGCTTGCTTCGAGGAGCTTTCTTTCCCTCTCTGTGGGAAAGACGAGCTGGCAGCTGACAATAAGACAGGTATCTCCGAGACATCTACAGCAGCTTGGAGACGCCCGTGTGATAAGGGAGAACGCCCCCAAAACGTGATTTTTTTTTTTTTTTTTTTGCTGTTGTGAGTTCTGCCCCGATTTAATGCCAAATTTCCTCCCCTCTCACCCCAACACTTCAAGAGAATAGAGACTTTCTGTCTGATAAAGCCCTTTCTTTGCCACATGAAAGAGGCATGCTCGGCTCTGCGGGGCCCTCACTAGCCAGCTTGCTGGAGAAAGGCTGCCGGTGGAGACGACCACAGCTTCGAGGTTGGGGCTGCCAGCCCCTATGGCTGCCTTTCTTCCTCCTTCTGCTGAGCGGGAGCTTGTACCATCTCCAGAACTTCAAGAGTGTTGTTTCTGAAACCACATCAAGTCACTTAAGCTTCCTGAACTTCAGGCCCCTGAAGTTCTCTTGGGCCTCCCAAGACCGCAAAGCTGGTTACTGAACAGAGCCCCAGAGCTTTGGAGCGCCAGGCACCTCCTCCGAGCTCCTCCCTGCGGCACACCCTAAACACGGCCAGAGACGGCACAAGGACCTACGTGGGCTGTCAGACTTTTAGTAATTGTATGGTTAATAAAGTATCTAATAACCAACAGGCAGTATGAATGCGTATAAAAGTAGTTCCTTTAGAGAAATGTATATGCTACTAGCTCTGGTCGTCTCGTATGTTTCAAGAATATTGGCACATTTTCACCATACGTTATTTTTTCGGTACTGCAAAACGCCTCCAGAATCTACTCACTAACACTCTGCAATGACTCCGCTGTCCACTAGGGGTCTCCCCAGAGGCTGACCATGAGACAACCTCCGGGGAGTCTTGAACTTGGGTCTGCAGGCTCACAGCGAGAGAGAGCTCACAGTGCATTTATATGCCTTTCATTTCGGTGTTTGTGAGTCTAGGATTACTGGATATATTCTTCTTGGAACAGAATGCCAAGAACTGTGTATATCTGCAGGATGCCTACATTTCTTCACTCTGGACAATGCAAACTATATAATTCTCTGTGTTTCTACTTGTTTTTGTTGTTGTTTTCAGCTACAAGGAAATTTAGAACTACAAGGAAATGCAACACCAAAGCCTCTGTCCTGCTTCTGCTCCTTCCTCAAGATTGTTGCTAGCTGGGCATGGTGGCGCACGCTTGTAATCCCAGCATTTGGAAGGCTGAGACCGGAGGATCCGGGTTCTCGGCCAGCCTCAGCTACCTAGTGAGGCACTCCGCAACTTCGTGAGACCCGGTTTCAAAATAAAGAATAAAAAAAAAATAGGGCTGGGTATATAGCTCGGAGGTAGAATGCCCCTGAGTTCAATCCCCAGTACCGAAAAAAAAAAAAAAAAAAAAAAAAAAAAAGATTGTTGCTAATCTTCCTTCTTTATGTCTCAAAGGACCCTCTGAATGTGACAGTCACTGGGGACCTCCTTGCAACTCACAGGAATGCATGGGCGTGATTCATAAACAAGCCACCAGGCCCTCTTTTGGCTGAGCCTCCAGAGCAGCTGGGAAGGGTGGAATGCCCCACGTGGGGCCCATGCTCCCCTGCCGCTGGCGCTGTGTGTGTGCCACCCCGCTTCCTAGGCTGTGGTTCTAGGGACGACTGGCAGTGCAGGGGACGGTGGTGACTAAACAGTGAAACTCAGCAGCACAACAGCCACCCTGCACCGGGCTGCGAAGAAAGCCGCGCAGAACCCAGCAAACCAAACCTTCTGCAATCCAAGCACGCCCACCGGGCTCCGCAGCAGGAGCGCCACTCGGGGCCCGGGCCTCCAACATTCCCGCCGCCCTCGCCCTCACCCTCGCTCTCTGCGAGCTTCCTTCTTTTCTGTTTTATGTCCCTCTTCTTGTTGCAGCGGCCTCTCCCCCCTGCCTCGACCCCCACTCGGCCTCCTTCCCCCACAGGACGGACAGACGGACGGATGCCACTTTGTCACAAGAGGGCAGTGCAGACAAAGAGGCTGCCATCAACAGGCCTCATGCTGTGCTTCAGAAAGTGTGTGTGTGTGTGTGTGTGTGTGTGTGTGTGTGTCTGTGTGTCTGTGTGTGTGCGTAACAAAGCATTGAACTCAGAGGCATTCTACCTTTGGGCTACACCCCCAGCCCTATTTTTATTTCTTATTTGGAAACAGGGTCGCCCTAGGTTGATGAGAGTCACTACTTGCTGAGGCTGGCCGCCAACCTGTTATCCTCCTGTCTCAGCCTCCCGAGTACTGGGATTACAAGCGTGCTCCACCACACCCACCTCAGAAGCTTGTCTTACTTCATGCTGTTTTGTTTTTCACTCTAGCCGGGCGTGGTGGCACATGCTTGTAATCCCAGTACTTGGGAGACTGAGACTGGAGGAGCCAGGTTCAAGGCCAGCCTTAGCTACTTAGTGAGGCCCTCCACAACTTAGTGAGACCCTGTTTCAAAAATAAAGAATAAAAAATAGGACTGGGGGTGTAGCTCGGAGGTAGAATGTCCCTGGGTTCCATCCCCAGTACCAAAAAAAAAAAAAAAAAAAAGTATAATTCTGATGACAGGCCCTCTTGTAAACCTATATTCATACCAGTGTTTCTAGATATAGTTTGTCTTGGGTTCTCTGAAAGTTCTCTTTATGCTAAGATGCCACTCAACACTGGGGCACCACGTGTACTAGAGCAGAGATGTCAGCAGTCACTGCGTGGGATTAGGGTCTCTACGATGATGAGTTGTTTCTTAGGATTAGCTCCTTCTGAGTGTAGTGAACACTGCAAACTATGGGGGTCTCCGGACTCGAAAGAAAACTACTGTCCTGTATCAACACCAGTCTGTTGAGTAAGTCCCCTATTGTCATAAAAAAATCCCTGGAGATCTGATCGGTGTGTTTGAGCTTGATGACTGTGAGTCAGACCCCTACACTGGCATGCGTACTGAGTTCTGAAGGCCTCGGCTGCTGTGTGAGCCTGGTGACTCCAAGACCCGCCATTCGATTTTCACTACGTGCCTGCTCCTATACTGTGGGCAGAGGAGTTCCTTTGCTGTTAAAAGTTTGTCACTAGCCAGGCGTGGTGGCACATGATTGTCATCCCAGTACTTGGGAGGCTGAGGCAGGAGGATTGGAGGTTCATGGCCAGCCTCAGCTACTTAGTGAGGCCCTCTGCAACTGAGTGAGACCTTGTTTCAAAATAAAGAATAAAAAATAGGACTGAGGATATAGAATGCCCCTGGGTTCCATCCCCAGTACCACAAAATAGGTAATAATAATAATAATAATAATAATAATAATAATAATAATAAATAAAAATAAGAGTTTGTCATTGTACACATGATGTTGACAAAGAGTTGTATATTATTATTATTTTTTTTTTTTTGCAGAACTAGGGATTGAACTCAGGGGCACTCTACCTTCGAGCTATACCCCCAGCCCTATTTTTTATTCTTTATTTTGAAACCGAGTCTCACTAAGTTGCGGAGTGCCTCACTAGGTAGCTGAGGCTGGCCACGAACCCAGATCCTCTGGTCTCAGCCTCCCGAATGCTGGGATTACAAGCGTGCGCCACCACGCCCGGCTTAGAGTTGTATATTATGATATACTATACCGCAAACTGTGACTATTGAATCCTTAATGACACTAGAGGGCTAGGAGGCATTTTATGGGAAAGAAAAAGCAGGCCTGCATTCTCATCTTGAGGTAGGAAAGCACCAGTGACTACTAAGTACTGGGCATTTGTTCCTTTGGAGAGAAACCTGCATTCACCAAGAGACTTTAGGTTTCACCAAGGTAGGGAATTCCCAGGAAAGTATTGGGAAATATTTGAAAAAGAAAGTAAGGATGGCTTGTCAGGCGTGGTGGCGCACTTCTATAATCCCAGTACTTGGGAGATCCAGACAAGAAGATCGTAGTTTCAAGGACAGCCTCAGCAAGTAGTGAGACTCTCGTCAATGTAGAGAGACCCTGTTTCAAAATAAAAATAAAATTGGGCTGGAGTGGGGGTAGCTCAGAGGTAGAATGCCCCTGAGTTCAATTCCTAGGACCAAGACCAAGAGAGAGAGAGAGAGACAGAGAGACAGAGAGAAGAGGGAGAGAGAGAGAAAGAGAGAGAGAGAGAGAGAATATGAAAATAAAGATGGTTTGACATTCAAGTATGGCAAGATTTTCCAGGTATCTTACATTGGCATACAAAGATTCATTAAGACTGAAAAAAGATCAGATTGCTAGGTAATACTGAGCAGGAAAAAATAAAAATAAAAAACAGGATAGGGTAGAATAAGAAGGGAAGGGAAGTTTCTAGAAGGCAGTGTACTAGACACGGCTGCTGTAATGAAGTCTTAGCTCAGATCTGCATAATCACGCTAGGAGCAAGGTCTCCTCACCCTCGTATAAAGAGGGAAAGGTTGCTAAGGTTCCTCTGTGGGAAAGGTGGGGCTCAGTCCGGCCCCTGTTCTTGACTGCTACCATGCTGTCCACACTCCAGGGTCTGCACGCTTCACCCCGGCAGGATCCTCTGCAGAATGGTCTGTGAAGCCAGAACATGGTCAAAGGGCAGAGGCTTTTCTGAGCCTGGCTTTGCAACATGCCTGCCGCACTGATTGGTGAGCACCATTGGTCTTAGTCTCTGTGGTAATAAATCTCTTATTCTAAGAGTATGTGCTTACTCTGGCTCCTTCAGCTCAGCCGCAACATTGCTCCTTGAGTGACCTCAGTGGAGAGCAATCATCAAACAGATACGGTGAGTTTTGCCACCCCAGCTCAGGACTAAGGAAATCGATCTATAGTTCAATAGCAAGTTCATCTCTGGGAACGAAGGTAAATGACGCCTGCTGTCATCAACTCGGTCACAATTACATAAACAAGACCACACGTATTATAGGAGAAGGCAAGCATGCTACTTAGTGAGACGGACATGTTTGGTGACCAACCTCGTGGTAGAAATAACTGCAGAGATTCAGGATTGGTATCACAATGAAAGAAACCTTAAGGAGCACAATGACTAGAGATTAAGGAAACTACCCAAAGACAGAATCGGGGCATCATATGAACTAGTAGCATAATGACCATACATCTTTTTTATTTTTTATTTATTTATTTTTATTCGTGCATTGTCATCATAAATCTTTGTTAGGTACAAGCTGGTAAAGGCATACATGCACACCATACATCGTTTTGCAAGAGTAAAATGTCAGCTTAACTACCACGGTTAAGCTGGCTGGCATAACATCAAGCTATTAAGACACGTGGAAATGGTCTGTCCTGATGTGCATAAATCTTCATGCCTGACTTGTAAACTTCCCTTCTTTCCCTTGTTGCTGAGGAGTTGCAGCATTGTGCTGGTCTCTAGCAGTCACTGCTGTAGAGAGAGACTGTGTGAAGGCCATGTAGCTCCCTGTGATCTCCTTAATGGTGCCCCCCCACACACCCCAGGCACCCGGGGAGCGGGATTCTAGAAGCCAAATGTGTTTGCAATGGCCCATCCCCAGGAACGGATGACTGCATGAGCCCATCAGGAGACCTTCCCAGGTGATGTGAGAGTTAAACTCTCCGTGTCCGCAGTTGCTCCTTGTGAACGTGGCTGTGAAAAGCACTTCTGTCCTGCATCATGTGGACTGCACACTTTCTTTCCAGGAAGAAGGAAAGATAGAGGCTTACCAAAAAGAAATAAGCAACAGTGAAAACGTACGCCAAGTATTGCCAATGGATTTATGACCAGTTCCCAAGTTCTAGAACATTCCCATCCTTACAATCTAAAAATCATCGCCATATCCTCATGTTAAATTTTCCTCTTCCCTCTTAAGCTTATTTCCTCCTTCTTAGGAGCTCTCGAGAACTTTAGCCATATGTTTTGTGCAGAATTGAGACCAAACGGCAGGCTGAAGCCAGCTAGCATACCCATCCTCCCGGATTGGTATAGGTTGGCGAAGTAGGCACATGCCTAGTTTGCGCTCATTGAGTTATTGAGACCATATTCTAGAAGCTTCAGAGGAAGGAGTTTCCTTTTTCATTCTTAAGGATTGTCAAAAAGGATGTCCAGAGGACATACATGAAGAGATATTGAGGTGTTGATTGTGTCTGACAGGTACACCTTACAACTCTATGAGAAGTCATATTTAAGATAAGCCAAAACCCTGCAAGAAAAAAAGAAAGAAAAAGCTGGGTTTGTTTGTTTGTTTTAATGAGAACTTGGATCAAGTTTTGCCTGAAGCCGTGTAAGATACATCTCTTACCCAGACGATATTGTTTCCCGGCTATTTTTAAAGTTAATTTGAGCTAGGGTTTTGGCTGTTTGCAACAAAAAGCATGGTTAATTGATAGTCATTTTAAGGTGAATTCTGTCATTTGCAACAGAACAACCCTAACTCTGTGGCACTCAATGGCCTAAAAGGCTACTAGCAGGATAGGGAAAAGTCGAAGTAACATTAGAGAGACCCAAGGGAATCTCCAACTGAGGGCTGGGGCAAGAGCCCTGTGTGTGTGTGTGTGTGTGTGTGTGTGTGTGTGTGTGTGTGCGTGTGTGTGTGTGCCTGTGTGTGTGCCTCTGTGTGTGTGTGCCTGTGTGTGTGTGTGTGTGTGTGCTTATGTGTGCGTGTATGTGTGCCTGTGCGTGTGTGTGTGCCTGTGCGCGTGCGTGTGTGTGTGTGTTTAAATACTATTTTTTTACCTCTTCTGAGATTTTTTTTTTTTTTGGGGGGGGGGAGTTATTTCCTGATTCTTGGTTTTCTCAAAAAGCATAACTACCAAATAAGAGAAATGAGGAAATCTTTGGGTAAGCATCAGCATACTTCCGAGCCGGTGGAGACCTTGGAAAGATGAACTAATGTTTTACAGTTGGCCTCTGTATCCTCATGTTTCACTTCCACAGTTCAACCAACCTTAGATTATGTAATTTTTTTTTTTTTTTTTTTTTTTTTTTTTTTTTTTTTTTTTTTTTTTTTTTTTTTTTTTTTTTTTTTTTTTTTTTTTTTTGCGGTACTGGAAATTGAACTCAGGGGCATTCTACCTCCGAGCTACACCCCCAGCCCTATTTTTTATTCTTTATTTTGAAACAGGGTCTCACTAAATTTTGGAGTGCCTCACTAGGTAGCTGAGGCTGGCCGAGAATCTGGATCCTCTGGTCTCAGCCTCCCAAATGCTGGGGTTACAAGTGTGCACCACAACGCCCGGCTCTAGATTATGTAATTTTAAAAGTATATTTTAAAAAAACGAACTGAACATGTATAGACTTATAACAACTATTTACATAGCACTTACACAGGATTGGGCATTGTAAATAATTCCGAGGTGATTTAAAACATACAGGAGTATGTGTCTAGGTTGTACACAAATGTTGTGGAAAAACCCGGTCCCACTCGTGGGTCCTTGGCCTCCGTGATAAAAAGAATTTTAACACGTGCCACTCAGGAACAAAAAGTAGGCATTTATTTAGGAAAATAAGGGAATGGGGGAGAAAAACAGGTGAGCGGACATCTTCCTGTCCAGATGTGCTTCCCAGGGCAAGAGAGCCAGGTGTGGTAAAACTCCCTCTTTTATACGCTTTTAAGAGGGGTGGGCACAGAAGAAGTCTGGACCTCCTCCTTCTTCAGGTATAGGTGGGCGATAGGTAGGCAGTCCAAATTGGGCCCTCCTCTTCCTCAGGTTTCAAGATGGATCTGACCTTGGCTGTGAATTTCCGGTGTCCTTGGTCCTGGCTCTTAGGTGGGGGGCAGGGCCTAAGGAACTTCCAAAGGTGGAGTACAGGCTGCAGTGCTTCAGTTCCAGGTGTTTATATTAAAGTGATATTTTTACTTTTCCTTCCCATTTGTCTCCTTCCTGCCTACTTATTTCTTCTATCCTACATCACAAACACTACACCATTTTACCACGAGACTTGAGCATCTACCGATTTTGGCATCCTGGAGTGAGGCAGGTTCCTGGAACCAACTTTCCACAGATACCAAGGGATGGCTACAGTTCATCTTTTATATGATCCATAAAAAGTTACCGCATATCCTTAAACACAAGTGTAGCAGGTTGTAGAATGGGTGTCTTTGCGTTGTCTTACGATTCCAGCTAAAACACAAAGCTGACGATATCGGGTAATATTCTAAATGGGCCATACCCCAGCACAACTTGCTGAGAAATACCCAACCTAGTCCAGAGGCCTTTGCCCCAACACACCACAGAAGAAGGCTAGCCCCTGGAGGAGGCTTGGCACTGATGTAGGACAGAAGGAATAAAATTTAGGCAGAAAGGAGACATTGGGAGGGAAGGGAAAGATATAGTTTTAAAATCTGGAGAGTTTTAGCTGACCCCACCCTATAAGGTGTGCTCAATCTTAGAAAAGTCTAAGTGGGCCACACCTTTTTAATCCCCTGAATCCCAGCCCCCACCGGACACTCAGGGCAAAGGTCAGACCCATCTTGAAACACCCATCTTAACCTGAGGAAGAGGAGGGCCCAATTTGGACCGTCTACCTGTTGCCCACCAATACCTGGAAGAAGGAGGAGGTCCAGACTTCTTCTGTGCCCACCCCTCTTGAAAGCGCATAAAAGACGGACTTTTACCACGCCTCGGTCTCTTACCCGCGTGCACGAGTCTGGCCAGGAAGATGCCCGCTCACCCGTTTTTCTCCCCCTTTCCTTATTTTCCTAAATAAATTCCTACTTTTTGTTCCTGACTGGCACGTGTTAAAATTCTTTTTTTCACGGAAGCCAAGGACCCACGTGTGGGACCGGGTTATCCCACAACAGCACCAGTTCACAGGAGGGAGGATTGTTCCTCTGCCTTTTAATGTGAGGGAAGAAACGTGTCCGCACCGTTGAGGGAGGCCAGCCCCTGGGTGTTGAGAGAGACCCGCCAGACGCCTGGGTCATCGGCCAGAGCAGGGTGGACTCCCATCTCACGCTCAGAGCTCGCTGCTGCCACCAGAGCCGTGGTCACTGCTGGGAGTGGGGACTTGTGAGAAGAAGCCAGCGTGTCTGCAGAGGTCAGGGCAGGGGGAGGTCAGAACAGAACCCGGCAGGCAGGGAGGCCGCATGTTCCTCTGCTAGGTCGGGGTGGACGGTGGTGCTGTGGCCACCCGACGGTTGTTCCTAAAGGACTCCGACCCAACAGGCTGCTCAGCTGTGGCGGGAGGGAGGAGTTCTGGGAGGGGGGGCTGCGCTCTGCTAAAGGAGCTGATGGGGTTTCCAAGAGGCCATCCAGACGTGGCCTAAGTCAGGAGCAGGGAGGTACCTGGGGAATTCACCAATGTGAGCTCACTCCACAGCACCAACTGGTAAGAGCACCGCTCCCCCACCCCCTCCTGCAGGAGAAAGGAGAGCAGAGACATGTGCGGGTGAGAGAGAGAGAGAGAGAGAGAGAGAGAGAGAGAGAGAGAAGCAGAGTGAACCTTTCCCCAGGGCGGGCTTAGAGCCAGGGTCCACGCTAAGCTGGCAGGAGAGGGAGAAGCTGTCAATGGACCAAAGACTTAAATTTTGATACTGGATTGAGCTATCCTTCTAAACTAAAATAACAAACAAACAACAACAACAACAAAACAAAACAGGATTCTGATATCTGAAAGTGACTGGAAAAGATGTAGAATCACCCTGTTATATTATTACCATATGGGGAAGGGAGAACAAACATCATATGAGGGAAGAGAAGAAATTGATGTGGCTTGTTAGATGAATCAGTTTGGTAAACAGAGGCCAATGTGCAGCAACACTGCAGAACCCCGGGACAGAAATCAGAGCGGGACTAACAAATTCAAGCTGCAAATGCAGATCTAACATTCTACTAAGTGGTAACACTAGTAAAAAACAGAGCAGCCCACGATGTCATTGCACTAAAACAGAGCTACCCCAGAAATGTACAGCAAAGCGCAGAGGGGAGGCCCGGCAGAGCCTCCTCCCCGTCACACCCACAGGTCCAGGCGCATCTTGGAGGCCCTCAGTCTCTTCCCTGTGCGAGTGTTCTTTCTCTTTCCCCTCACTCTGATGAAAAACAATCAATTATTATTATTATTATTATTATTATTATTATTATTATTATTATTGTTGTTGAATTCAATAAAAATTAAAAAAAAATTTCTGACTTTGGCTTACCAGTCCCTTCTGTCCTATCTGTTCAAAAGGTTCTCTTGGGACTTTGAAAGAACAAAGGTTGCGGTATCCATTTTTACACTTATCAGCCTATGTTTCGGCCTGTGGCGTAAGGAGAAGGGGTACGAATCTGGTCTTTTGGGTTTTGTTTTGCTTGCAGTGCTGGGGATGAACCCAGGCCGTGCTCTGCCACTGAGCCATGTCCCAGCCCTTAACAGTGTCTGTATGTATCTGTAGGGGTAAAATAAAACCACAATTTTCACATTCGTGGAAAATCAAAATTCTTGTGTTTGGGGGTTTTATTTTAAAACCTGTTCCTTGAGAGCTTGCATTGTAAATGATACTAAAGTTTTTTTTAAAAAAAGATTTTAGAAAATATTTATTAAATACTCGAACAAATATTACGCCTTATCATGAATGTATGTATGCATGGTCACATGTAAATGTGCTTTTGTTTTTTCACCTGTAATATAACGTAATGTAATTCAGTGGTTATGTCCCTTCCTCTTGTTCTCTGGCTCTCAACCAAGTATATGACAGGCACTGCTTGTTAAGCACCAAGGATAAAATTAAGACAAAGTCAATTCACCACGATCTCAAAGCTCACTTTACAAACCCTCTCAGAGACAATAACCAGAACCAAAGCCATTGTCGAATCTTGTATCATCCAGAAAACCTATACTTTTATAGTACAGGTTTTATCCAGAAACACTCTATACTTTTAGTTTAATACACTGCCAGTAGCAGGTCATTATTAGTATAACAGATTTATACTATGATAACTATATTTACATAAAGGATAAGGGGGAAATACGAAATTATGCTTTTGTGAAACATTCTTGCTGATTTAGAAGACATTCTAGACTTCATTTCTTTGTTCTGCATATTTTTCCCAATATTGGATTTTAAGTGATTATAAACACTCCCTTATTAAAAGTTGCTTCTGGGTATTATCTCCATTTTAATAAGTGAATACTGTCACCATCAAGATGGATATAAATTTCTGTCTCAAAATATAAGTTGACTAGAACTGAAAACTAAAACAAAACTCTAGTATGTTCCTGTAATTTAGAATCCATTGAAAAGCACTACCATTAGCTTCTTTAAAGAGTTCCATTTTCACACTGAAAATTTTTGTAGCAATTTTGCTACCATCTATTATATAATATAGTCATCATTGTCAAACTGAACCATGAAATTCATGTTTAAGAATGAGTTTCATGACTCTGATTAGCCTCAGTTGAAAGATAATTAAAAGATTATAAAGTCTTTTAAAAGAATAGACCTTTGGATTTTTTTTTTAACATCAACTGAATGCACACAATCCATGTGATTAATGAGTATCATGAGTGTAATATACTAAGAAAGAAATATAATCACACTCTGCTTCATATTTAATACTGTTGGTTCTCCTTCCATTTTTCTTCCTGACTGAGTCTCTGATACGTGTACTTCTAATCCTCCTCTTACCTTTGATACTGTGCCATCTTTATTTTTTCTTTAGTACCTCTTCCTTTTTTTCACCCAGTGCTTATATTAATTAGATTATGTTCAGCTAATAGTAACAAGTACCCAACTTCAGCAGCTAACATCTGGCTACTGAATGCCCAAAGCTGTTCCATCACAGCCACACGAAGGCCATAGACGTCAGGTCCTTCTCCTGTTTGACCCACCAGATTAGGATTCCTCAAAGCTCCCCCAGGGCCACCGTGAAGACTCGGGTCAGCTATTCCCTCTACATTCAAGCAGAAGGAAAGTGAAATGGAGGGAAGGCGCTAGCTCTTTCCTGGGAGCCCCCTACTGCACTTTTCCCACAGCTAACTAGCCAGGGTTTAGTCACATGGACAACAGCACGCGGTAGGCTGAGACGGCTACCGTGGGCTTTCATTTCCGGAGGTGATGTGCGTGGCTAAAAGGTAGCATTCTGTTGCTAAGGAGGCTGGAGGGAGGTTACTGGGGAGGTGACTAGCAGTCCCTGCAAACCTCCTTTTAGCTCACTCTCTACCTTGGGAACCTTAACCAGCCCCACAATGTAACGGACGGCCTCTCGGATCTCGTCCAGATTCAAGTTCTCTTTAGCTCTCCCTTCCACATTTCCAAATTCCTGGCAGATTTTTTTCATCCAGGTCTTCCTCTAGATTAGAACATCAAATTTAGCATGTCTTAGCCGGACGTGGTGGCGCACGCTGGTAATCCCAGTACTTGGGAGGCTGAGAGCGGAGGATCCGAGTTCGTGGCCAGCCTCAGCTACTTAGTGAGGCTCTCTGCAACTTAGTGAGACCCTGTTTCAAAATAAAAATTACAAAATAGGACTGGGGGTGTAGCTCAGAGGTAGAATGCCCCTGGGTTCAGTCCCCAATACAAAAAAAAAAATTAGCATGTCTTGACTAAATTCTTAAACAGCCTCCTCAATCCCCAAACCGACTTCTACATAGTCCTCTGAACTCAAGGTCTAGGTGCACACAGCCAGGTAGCACCCCACAGAGTTTGTACCACACTGCCTGAGACGCCACAGCTTATACCACCTACCACCCTTCCCATTAGGATTTGCTTCTACCCTTACATCATAACCATTTTGTGAAAAAAAACCAATTTTTTTTGTAATTTTTCTGCATTTAGTAAAGTTTTCCCAAGATGCAAGACTAGTCTCTTTATATGACTCATTACAAAAGTAAAATAAGCATCACTGTCTGAAAAGATACAAGTGATTAGAAATATGGTTTTGTAACTACTTCCTGTTTTGTTTTGTTTTTATCAATTTGCAATTTGTCTTTTTTTGGTTTTGTTTTGCAGGGCTGGGATTTGAACTCAGGACTTTGTACATGCTAGGCACGTGCTCTACCACCAAGCCACACCCCCAGTCCCCAGATTGTTTTTTCTACCACTTTTTTTGTGTGTGTGATACTGGGGATTGAACTCAGGGTCATTCTACCTCTGAGCTATACCCCCAGCCCTATTTTTTATTCTTTATTTTGAAACAGGGTCTCACTAAGTTGTGGAGGGCCTCACTAGGTAGCTGAGGCTGGCCGTGAACCCGTATCCTCCCTATTTTTTATTCTGTATTTTGAAACAGGGTCTCACTAAGTTGCAGAGTGCCTCACTAGGTAGCTGAGGCTGGCGGTGAACCGGGATCCTCTGGTCTCAGCCTTATGGGTGGCCCAAGCATCCACTGGGCTGCTGTTTGAAAGCGCACTATTACAAATGAGAAGCTCTCTTCCAATTCTGACAGCTTGTCTGCAGGCAGAAACAGAGCTCTTTTTACTAGAACTTTCTGTGCAAAGAAGTTGAGAAATAGCAGCATCTCCTATATGGCAACCAGAGATGTAGAGGACACAGCAGGGATATATCACGCAGGAGGAAGGTGAATCTCAGTATCTGGGGGGGAGAGAAGGGAGAAAGAAAAAGGAAAAATGAAGATTCTGGTTGTCAGATGCTGAGGCGATAAACAGGGGTTGCAGAGTGATGCCAGCGCCCTGCTTTGACAGTCACTAAGGAAGGACGCATGGGTATAAGTAAATAAAATAAATAATCTACCAGATGTCCCTTGTTCCCCCCGCTACCAAAACTGAGATCTTAGAAGTCATCAATGCTGAAGTCTCGTGCCTTTCTACAAGAGACCTCACCTCGCCAAGCATTTGGATGTCTGAATTGGTGCTGGTGACACTGAGTCTCTGGGACGCGCACACATTTACGAATGTCAGCCAACACCTGGGTCCAAGAAGGGATTCGGAGTCGGGCGTGGTGGCGCACGCTTGTCATCCCAGTACTTGGGAGGCTGAGACAGGAGGATCACAGGTTTGCGGCCAGCCTCAGCAACTTGTGAGGTCCTCCGCAACTTAGTGAGACCCTGTTTCTGGACAAAGAATAAAAAATCAGGTTGGGGATGGAGCTCAGAAGTAGAATGCCCCCAGGTTCGATTTCCAGTACCAAAAAAAGAAGCAAAAAGAGAGAGAGAAGGAATTCTGGGTGAAGAACAGTGTGTGCAGTTGGCTTTAATGAAAACCCCGGGACAGGAGGAGGAGGTTTGTGATGGGAGTCCAGGAGGAGGCGTCAGAGCATGCGCAGAACCTTCCAGCACTGCCCCAGAAGACTTCAGAGGCAGGCAGAGCTGGAATGGGAACCGTCTGCTCCTGCCAGGACCCGGAGAAAACAAAGGAGGCGAGCTTTCTGGGGCTCTGAACTGCTGGGAGGAGAGCTTGGATGAATTTGGTCGCCATCTCCTCTGGAAACACCTTTGAGGGCCCCCTGCTTTTTAAAAGCAGAGAGAGGTGCCGTAGGAAGAGAGCAAGTGGGGAGAGGCTTGGGGGAGCCGGTGGCAGACACTGCACACTGTGCCCCGCACCCAGTTTCTACGCGACACTAACTATGTCTGTTTCAGAGAATGCAAAAGCTACAGGGTTTATGTCCAGCTTCCTTTGTCAAGCGTCACCAAGCGATGCCATTCCAGCAGCAAGACATTAAAGGAAAATCTGTTGACAGCAATCCCTCTTTGTTCCCTCTCCTATAATCACGAATGTGATGTCCAGAGCTGCAGTAGCCATGTTGTAACCAGGAGGTGACCAATAAGAATGAAAAGACAGAGGCAGTGCAGACCCCAACAGGACCGGGCCCATGAGCTTGCGGTGCTCAGGCTGGGCAGCCACTGCCTCACCTGAACATTTCCTTCATGAAAGAGATGGCCCGCTCAGAGAAAAGGCTCAGGGCAAGCTCGGGGCCAGTTGTCACAGCCCAGTCCTGCAGGCCGCACCTTGACTTCGCCCAGCCTTGAGTTAGAAGTTCTTGGGGCGGTCTCCCCCGCCCGCACGATCTCCATCTTCTCCTCTCTGATTCCTGGATCCTTCTAGTTTGGGACTCCATCCCTCTACTCTCAGCCTCCCTCACCTGCTCCATGGTTCCCCGGCTGCTCTGCTCCTGTCACCCCTCCTGCCCTTCACAGATCACAGCAGAGGAAAAGTCAGGCGAGTAGGAGAATGCCCCGCTCCACTCACCTAGAGCTCTGACGGGATGAGGGTGCTGGCACCTAGACTTCCTGAACCCGTACTGTGGCCAGGCGAGCACCTGCTCATCCGCAGGGGGACGGGAGGGGCCAGGCACAAAGGGTCTTCTCAGCCACGGTGCCGGGCAGAGGAGTCACACATCCTCACAGAGCTCAGCATAAGTTGACTAGACTCTTTCTCCTGGAATCACCCAACCTTTTAAATGTATTTACTCATTTATTTACCTATTTTGCGGTACTAGGGATTGAACCCAGAGACATTCTACCTCCAAACTACACCCCCAGCCCTGATTTTTATTCTTTTTTTTTTTTTTTTTTTTTTTTTTTGTGGTACTGGGGATCGAACTCAGGGGGATTCTACCTCTGAGCTATACCCCTAGCCCTATTTTTTATTCTTTATTATGAAACCGAGTCTCACTAAGTTGCGGAGTGCCTCACTAGTTAGCTGAGGCTGGCCGCGAACCCGGATCCTCCGGTCTCAGCCTCCCGAATGCTGGGATTACAAGCGTGCGCCACCACGCCCGGCTATTCTTTATTTTTGAAACAGGGTCTCACTAAGTTATGGAGGGCCTCACTAAGTAGCTGAGGCTGACGGTGAACCTGCGATCCTCCTGTGTCAGCCTCCCAAGTACTGGGATGACAAGCGTGCACCAGTACACCTGGCTCCAACTTTTTTATATTCCATGCACAGAAATAAAAGAACTAAATAATTAAATTCTAATACTATTTTTTTGCGTGTGTGTGGTCCTGGGTATTGAATCCAGGGTCTCTACCTCTGAGCTATACCCCCAGTCCTATTTTTTATTCTTTATTTTGAAACAGGGTCTCACTAAGTTGCTGGAGGCCTCACTAGGTAGCTGAGGCTGGCCACAAACCCACAATCTTCCTGTCTCAGCCTCTCAAGTACTGGGATGACAAGAGTGAGCCGCCACGCCCGGCTCCAACTCTTTTTTATATTCCATTCACAGAAATAAAAGTAAGAACTAAATAATTAAATTCTAATACTAATTTTTTTTTAAAAGAACAACCAACACAGTTGTTTTTTTTCTGTAGGAGAAACCCCAGAAGTAGCAAGCCAAGAGCCCCCAAACCTGCAGGCCCACCATCCCTGCAGTCACTTTTAGATTCATCTTCCCATCACCAGTGCGGACTCCCCTCCTGCAGTGGCAGGGAGGCTCTCTAGGGGCCAGGGTGGGCGCCTCCCCTTCTCCTGTGACCCGCAAGGAGCCTAGCGTGCCAGGGTCATGTCAGAGGAGCGGGGACGCCCTTCTTGGGCACCTGGTGCATCACCTTCCTGGCTCAATCTGAGCGCCTTCCAACGTGATTTATGTCCCTTGGCCAACGCCTGTCTTCTTCGGTGGGGATGGAAAATTCCTGCTCTTTGGTGGTTCCTGGGCCAACCGTGAAATTAGCTGGTAGGTGGTTTCTGTCTAGTTACTGTAGGTAGAGCCTTGCTTTCTGAAGACATCGCCTTTTACAGTAATTAACACTCCTGGTGTTTTTGCTTGGGAGGCTGAATGAGTCATGGGGCCCCAGGTCACAACTGAGACAGGTTTGAAAACCACATGGGAAAAACATTTTTGCCCAAGGAAATCGATCACACTGCTTCATGACATCATTGTCCATCTCTTCGTGTGTCCGTCAACACGTAGTTGCTGGGCGCTGACCCACTGGGCGCTGGGTGCTGACCCACTGGACGCTGGGGCAGTGGGAACCCAAGGAGACAGACAAGCCACCTTTCCAACTTGCAGTCCTTGGAGGATACGAACCAGCAAGCACGACGTTTCAGCAGTGCATGGTGGTAAGGAAATGAACAGGCCGCTGAACACAGTACAAAGAAAATCCCAAGAATCCCAATATTTAAAGAAAAACGAGGAGGAGGGCGACGCAGGTGGACCGCCACACAGTGATCGGAAGAGGCTGTTTTCCCTGCGAGTCCAACTCAGGATGAGAATGGCAACAATTCTTCATACTTGTGAGTCACATGACAAGTTCCAACTGTCGAAACAAATACTATCTCCTTGAATCCATTGAATCCTTATCACAACCTCTTTTTTTTTTTTTTTTTTTTGGTGCAGCACTAGGGATTGAACCCAGGGGCATTCTAACTCCAGCCCTACAAGGCGACACCCCCAGCCCTATTTTTTATTCTTTATTTGGAAACAGGGTCTCACTAAATTGCAGAGGGCCTCACTAAATAGCTGAAGCTGGCTTTGAACCTGCGGTCCTCCTGTCTCAGCCTCCCAAGTACTGGGATCACACGTGTGCACCACCACGCCCAGCTCATAACAACCTCTTGAAAGAGCAGTTTGTGGTGGCCCTTCACAGAGAGGGCTGTGGTTGAGGAAGCTAAGTTCCTTTACCCGGAGGCAGCCCGCACGGCCCAAGGTAAACAGCGCATGCTCCGGTGTCTTCTAGAAAGCTGGTTTTGTACTGAATGCGATTTGACACTTGTGATCAATTTTCTAAATTATACCCTTCATATTCGTAAGTACTGTAAACAAGATTTCTTCTTCTACAAACAGGAACGCAATTTACCAAAGAGAAAAAAAGCACCTTATGAGAAATGACTTGGGGATTGTGAGTAAAAGGTGCCCAGAACTACTTCGAAATTTCAAGTCTCACTTTCTTTTATCTTGGAATTCTTTTTAAGTGTCTCAGTTTTAAAAATGTTCCACTCTCTCCTACCTGGGGGGGAAAAAAAGTAAAACCTGACTTTCTATTTTAAGTCTGAAAAGAAAACATGCCCAATGGTCTTTTTACATCACAAGCAATATTCTCAGGCTCACAATTCGCAAACAACAATCCTAGCAAGTCACATTCTAGCTTTCAGTTGCCCAGAGGAGACTAAGTAACTTCTTGCAGGAGACCTCAGAACACTACATTTTATCATCACAGTAATATCAAAGCGTACACCTTTCAAATTCACTTTTCCTTCAAAGCATGAAGATATGTGAAAACTAGTCAGTTCTATTTGTAGTATCCCTGTATCGAATGTCCGATATTTATATACATACTGATTGATTACAGTTAGAATCGTTTCTTAATCTTGCCATGACTTAAAATATTTAAAAACTGAATTTAAAGTTATTTTTCAAAACCAACAAGTAGGGTGATATATTGATGACTGTAAATGTATTTCAGTTGTTTTAAATGTTTTCAGTCATTGCAATGCAATTAATGTTTTATGACAACTCTTTATTTAAAAAACACAAAATTATAATACAAAACCAATTATTGCTATGTCTGAGAAGTCACATACTTTTGAAATAATTGGAGGTGAGATTAGTTTAGCTTCAGGTTTATTCTCCTTTCTTTTTTGGTACTGGGGGTTAAATCCAGAGGCACTCTACCTCTGAATTACACTCCAAACCCATTTTAAATTTTGAAATAGGTCTAAGTTACTAAGGGTCTCCCTACATTGTTGAAGCTGGCCTCGAACCTGTGATCCTCCTGTCTCAGCCTCCCAAGTACTGGGTATCTCCAAGGTTCCCCACAGTCTTTTCTGGGGACTTTTATTAGCCTGAATTCTGCTATTTCAGGCCCAAAGTGAGCAAATATTCTGTTTCTGAGAGATAAGAATGATGAAATGGGGATGATTTTCGGAGCATGATTTTGTTTTTTTCCCTGTGGTTTTCTTACTTTTCATGTCACAAAAGCCGTATCATGTTGACATGAGACGGTTTACCGTGAAGCACAAGAGGTTGATCTTCAGGCATCTTTGCTGAAATGAATCTCCTCCCAGGCCTTGGGAAGCTGCCCACATTTTGACATATTCTTTCCCTCGGTCTTATCCTCTGTCTCATCGCCTTGGACTGAGGGCATGAGCTTTTGGAGGGATGCAACTCAGGTAGACTTCCTCAATGGTAGCGTTATTGTTCCCAATAAAGGCAAAAAAAAAAAAAACCCAAAACCTCTTTTTTTGTTTTTTTGTTTTGCTTTTTAGGAACAGATATATACATCATATAAGCAAATACACAATATCTCTATTCTATTAAAAGTTCACCAAGCCGGGCGTGGTGGAGCATGTTTGTGATTTGGTAGTTGGGAGGCTGAGACCGGAGGATCCGGGTTCGCGGCCAGCCTCAGCTACCTAGTGAGGCACTCCACAACTTAGTGAGATTCTGTTTCAAAATAAAGAATAAAAAATAGGGCTGGGGGTATAGCTCGGAGGTAGAATGCCCCTGGGTTCAATCCCTAGTACCACAAAAAAAAAAAAAAGAAATCATCCAGGGGTGATTTTGGGACAATGTCTAAGGCTGTTTCTTGGAGCAGGGGAATCATGAAAAGTAAATTAAGGAACATTGAACAAAGGGGAAATTGACACGAAAATACAGGTACGGTGGTGTATACTTGTGGGGTTTGCAATCTTTTCCTGTGTGGAATGGTCTCTATCACCCTATATGCCTACTTGTCTGTTACATTAGCTTTCCATCACTCTAACAAAAACCTGAGACAATCAGCTTATAAAGAGAAAAGGTTGGTGGGGCGTGGTGGCGCACACTTGTAATCCCAGTACTTGAGAGGCTGAGACCGCAAGATCCAGGTTTGAGGCCAGCCTCAGCTACTTAATGAGGCACTCTGCAACTTAGTGAGACCCTGTTTCAAAATAAAGAATAAAAAATAGAGCCGGGCGTGGTGGCGCACGTTTGTAATCCCAGCATTTGAGAGGCTGAGACCAGAGGATCCGGGTTCGCGGCCAGCCTCAGCTACCTAGTGAGGCACTCTGCAACTTAGTGAGACTCGGTTTCAAAATAAAGAATAAAAAATAAGGCTGGGGGTATAGCTCAGAGGTAGAATGCCCCTGAGTTCAACTCCCAGTACTGCAAAAAAAAAAAAAATAGGGCTGGGAGTGTAGCTCGGAGGTAGAATGCCCCTGGGTTCAATCCCCAGTACTGAAAAAAAAAAAAAAAAGAGAGAGAGAGAGAGAGAGAAAAGGTTTTGACTTTGGCTTACAATTTGAAAGGTTCTAGCCCATGATCAGGGAGGGTGCTGAATGACCATGGCAAGGAGTGCACAATGCTCACTGCAGGGCTGGGAGCAAAGAAACTCCTTCCAGGGCACACCCCCAGTGACCTACGGCCTCTCAGTAGGCCCCGCCTCTTAAAGGACCCACCACCTACCAAAGGCACCAAGCTAGAGACCAAGTTTTTAACATGTGGGCCTTTCAGAGACATTTAAGATCTAAACCAAGACTGACGGGCATGGTTTAGATTTTTAAATGGTTTAGTTGGTACTTGGGAGGCCGAGGCAGGAGCATCAATCACAGGTTCCTCAGCAAATTAGGCCCTCCGAAGCTTAGCGGAACCGTATCTTAAAACCAAAAATAAAATAGGGCTGGGGGTGTAGCTCAGAGGTAGAACACCCCTGGGTACAATCCCCAGTACCACAAAAATAAATAAATAATAAAATCTGAACTCTAGCATGTGTGTTATAACATGAAAAGACAAAGCTGGGTTGCATCATGCTATGAATGTGTCTTGCCAGGCCCTGCCCAGAACACGTGGTTAGCAGAGGAGAAAAAGTGTTTGAAATGTACAAAGTTAGAAGCTACCCTATGAAGAAAAAAACTTTCCTCATCTGCCGGGGTGCAGCCCTCCAGGCAGTGGGGTCGGGGTCCCTCGACAGGTGTGGATTGAGACGAGGTCTCGAAAATATGCTCCCACTGCACGCAGTGTTGAAGCGCATCTGTTTTATTGTTTGTAGTAGCTGTTTTTTATACTATCTTTTTTTGCAGTGAGGCATATAGAACAGGAATTTTTACAGTCTTATTTTTCTAAAGGTTGAGTAGGTACATCTTTAACTAGAAAAGCCATTTCCCATGGTATTTGATGGGATTAAGAAAACAGTAAAGATTACAAAATACAATACATATATATTCTTTTAGTACAAAGCAGTGTTAAAGGTTAACAATGAATAGTCTCTATTCATTTAGTTTAAATCTTTACTATTTGTTTAGCTCCTTTAAGCAGTGTTCTTATCTTTTTCTCAGGCAGTTAGAGAGTTAATGTGTCCTGTGAAATTTTAGAAAGACAAGGAGGAAGTGGACAAACTATCTGTCTTAAAGCCTTCTTTACTCATAGATAAAATAGTAGACCTAAGTCTCTTTGGCTTATTTATTTTGTTTCTATACCTGTGTGCTGAGAGGGAACATAAGGCTGTTTAGTAACTAAGCTTGCAAAGCCCGTTTCCTGACTAATGTTTGTATGTGGTTAAGGAATTTCTCATGGATTGTCTTGAGGCACTGCTTTTTCAGCTAAGAGATCACTTCCATCGGGCTACATGTTTCTAAGAAATTTTCCTTTACAATTAATGTGAAAGCAAAACCCAAAGCACCCAAATTTCCAGAACATGACATAATGCAAAGGGATATGCCACGCATCCCTTCTTTTGGAATCGTCTGCCTTGCAGGACTCCAGCGGACCGAGCCTTGCTCAAGATCCAGCTATTAAGGAGCTGTGGCACTCATCCTCAGACACCTCAGTGATAAGTGGAGAATTCCGTGCTTGGAAATACAGCATCAAAAATGTAAGTTTTGTGTGTCAAAGTAACGCAACAGGCACAGTGATAAACATGTCACACATTTCACCAGAATTCCTCTGCTTGTACAACTCAGCCTAGGGCAGTACTGAAAACACTAAGTATACCAGTGCAAATACAGTGAGTTCCTGCTATACATCGGACTATAAATAAGAAAAAAATAGACGGTCACAAAAAATGAAGGGTCAGATGTTCTCTCTCATCTGTGGAAGCTAAGAAAAAATTGGGCCACAAGAACGACTCCAGACAATGGAGGAGAAACCTTGGTGGAGTGAAGGAGGGGACCTCACTGAGGGAGAGGGGAGGGGGAGGAAGACTAGAAGAGGGAAACACCTCCATGGACACGATGGATGCACAGACACAAACTCATCAAAGCCGATCACTGTGCTGAGCAGGGAAGGTGGGGTGGGAGGGAGTGGGGGGGGAGCTGGGGGAGGCTCACCCAGTGCTGTGTGCGTGTGCCTCTGTCACCCTGAACTGCATCCAGATGCAGGATTACAATGCACCAATAAGAAAGAAAAAAAAAAAGAAAAGAAAAGTTCAGCCAATTGTGCTAAAGGAAGTCTGAGTTCTCTTTTTGTTTTCTTGATAGAGCAAACATTTCAGAGCAGGCGGTGGGCCACTGACAACTGGCTTTACTTCTGTGTTTTCCTGTTCAACCTAAATCTCTCTCTTGCAGGTAGGGAAACGATGGATTCCACATCATTGGAAACATAGTCAAGGCAACACCTTTCCCCTGAGGAGCAAGACGGACTGACCCTGCAGGCAAGCAATTTGTGTGATTACTTCTTTTTTTTTTTTTCATGCGTTGTAAGCATACATCTTTGTTAGGTACAAATTAATAAGGACATATGTGCCCACATTTCTCATTTGACCCCCTCCCTAGATTCCCACCCCGCTCCCTCGCCCTCCCTCCATCTCAGTTCGGTTTAGTGAGTAACCTTGATGTACATTCGGGTGCCCCCCCCCCCGCCTCCTGTCTATCCCCTTCGGTTAAATCAACTTCTTTGTTTATCGAGGGTCTCTCCTTTTCCATCTGGAGACCCTTTTATGCCCCATCTTCTCCCTAGCATCCACATATTAGGGAGAACATATGCTTTTTTACTCTTTGTGACTGGCTAATCTCACTTGACATAATGTTTTCCAGTTCCATCCATTTCCTTGCAAAGAACATGATTTTGTTCTCCTTTATGGCTGAGTAAAATTCCATTGTGTACATGTCCCATAGTTTTGTAATCCATTCATCTGTCGATGGACATCTTGGCTGCTTCCATAGTTTGGCTATTGTGAATTGTGCAGCTATAATTCTGCCCCTTCAACACTGCCCTTTGTGCTCGTGTTGGGAGAGCCATGGTTAGGAGGTCGAACTCTGGAACATGACTTTGGCTCTCCTGCTTACCAGCCATGTTCGGAACCTCTCAGTGCCTCCATTTTCTCATGCATAAAACGGGGATCCCCAAAGTACAGAGTCTGCATTCAGAAGCCAGGGGACTGGAGTCTAGCAGTCCAAAGTCAAGGCGTGGACAGGGCCAAGGCCACACTGAAATCTGTGTGGGGATCCTCCTCCTCCTCGCTTCTTCTCGGCACCTTGTTTGCCCTCAACGCTCGCTGTTCCTGGGTTGCAGATGTGAACCCCAGCCCCCACTTTTGCCATCGATGTTCCTGTCCTGGGTGCCTCTGTCCTCACGTGGCTGGTCATACTGGATTAGAGTCTGAGTTCAACCAGTTACATCTGCCACCGCCATACTTCCAAGTAATGCCACCCTCTGAAGCGCAGGAGGTTGGGACTTTGATACGTCTTTCTTTTTCTTTGGCGGGTGGTGGGGACAGGATACGATGTATGACACCAAGCCCTCCACGTGCTGAGCCACTGAGTCACACAGCCGCTTATTCCCTTGGGCCACGATACCTTGCCCTATTTCAATTGCCTTGAAAAATTATCCCAAGAAAGTTAAAACCTTGGAGGCATTTGGATTTCAGTTGTAAAAAATGGATAGGTCTAGCTTGACGTGACTGCGCATGCTTATAATCTCTGTACTGGGGAGACTGTGACAGGAGGATTGCAGGTTCAAGGACAGCCTTGCCATTGTAGCAAGATTCTCAGCAACCTAGTGAGACCCTGTTTCACACTCAAAAATAAAATACAGCTGGGGGTGTGGCTCAGCGGTGGAGCGTCCCTGAGTTCAATCCCTAGTACCACACACAAATTTTTAAAAAGTGGATAGATTTGAGATATAGCGTTTGTCGGTACAACCAATGAGAAACTGAGCTTCCTACTGGAATTAAGAGCCACAAGGGTGTTGAGGCAGTAGCACTTCCTTGGATAAGATAAGTCATCATTGAATGTGGGCTCCTTTAATCTAGGAGTCCTGGGAGGAATGTGATCAATAATTTAAAGCAATAGCTAACTCTTACTGGCTTGTCACTATCGTAGGCGCTATTCTAAGCACTCTGAATATAGTAACTCTTTTTTTTTTTTTTTTTGCAGTACTGGGGATTGAACACAGGGGCATTCTACCTCCAAGCTACACCCCCCATTTTTTATTCTTTATTTTGAAACAGGATCTCACTAAGTTGCGGAGGGCCTCACTAAGTAGCTGAGGTTGGCCTCGAACCTGGATCCTCCATTCTCAGCCTCCGAAGTACTGGGATTACAAGCATGCGCTACCACACCCGGCTCACTCTTTTTTTTTTTTTCTTGTGGTACTGGGGATTGAACCCAGAGGCATTCTACCTTCAAGCTACACCTCAGACTGATTTTTTTTTTTCTTATTTAGAAACAAGGTCTCACTAGGTTGATGAGTGTCACTACTTTCTGAGGCTGTCCTCAAACTTGCGATCCTCCTATCTCAGCCTCATAAGTGCAAGGATTACAGGAGTGCGCCACCACATCCAGCATATAGTAACTCTTTAACAGGAACATGCTATTATCACCCAATGTTATCATTACTTATGCACCGAGAGATTACGTGACTTACCCAAGACCACAAAGCTAGGGAGGGGTGAAGTTGGAACCATCAGGATGACTTCAAAACCGTTGCCCTCAACCTTCACACACCCTAATACCTTCACACCGTGAATTCGCCATGCTATGAAAACTACACAGTTAATCAAATGACGCTGGACAGGTGATGGACTGAGACAGTGGGACACGAGAACATTCGAGGCAAGGGTGGCTCTCAAACCTCCGCAGGCCGCACTGTCCTCCTCCTCTGAGGCATTCAGAGAGGTGGGTAAGCGGAAGGCCTCAAAGATAAGAGGAGGGACTAAAAACAAAACAAAACAAACCCCAAACTAGTTGTGGACCAGAGCCGCTTGACTACGCCTATGCATTAGAAACAAGGGAGCTTTAAAAGAAAAAAAAAAAATACCAGTGCTCAGATTCCAGTACAAGAGACGTTAACGCCATTGACATGTTTTCAAAAGCCCCTGATGAGATTCTCAAGGGCAGGCAGGTGACACTGGGCTCTGGACACCCCAGAAGCTCCTGCCATTGCTGACTGTCTTATACCTTCTCCATCCTGAAGCTGACTGAGGCCCAGCTGGGTTCCCTAGCCGCGGTGGCCTGAGTCCAGGAAGTCCTGAGAACCTGGTGCTAGCAAGTGAAATGGGCTTGAGCAGAGGGAGGGCTTCACCATCTTCCCCTGACTGTGACCCTGACAGCAGGTGGGGCTTCCCGGGAGCCTGGAGCCCAGCCTAGATCCCACAATGAGGGAGGAAAATGAGCAGCAAGCTGCCCGCTGCTTTCAAGAGGTTGACTATTTAAAGAGGTTTTCTCCAGAAACCTTCTTTTTCTTTGAAGGTCACCTACATGGTCAGTTTGTGTTCTCTATCTTAAAACACACACACACACACACACACACACACACACACACACACACACACACACACAGTCTGGCCAGGCGTGGTGGCCCACACCTGTAATCCCAGGACTTGGGAGACTGAGACAGGAGGATCGCAGGCACGAGGCCAGCTTCAGTAACTTAGCAAGATCCTGTTTCAAAATAAAAAATAAAAAGGACTGGGGGTGTAGCTTGGAGGTAGAATGCCCCTCCAGCACAAAAGAAAAAGTAAATAAATTTTAAAAAACATGGTCTGGTATGTGTGACTTGACAACTAAAATTTTGTGTTTGAGTTCAATCTCCAGCACCAAAAAAAAAAAAGTAAATAAATTTTTTAAAACATGGTATGGTAGGTGTGACTTGACAACCAAAATTTTGTGTTAGAACTCATCCAGCGACAAGCAGCTGTTGTAACTGAGATCGCCATTAAAGGATGTCAAACGGGAAGTGGTGGTGGTGCGGGGTTTAGAAACAGAAGTGTGTCTTTCTGAGAATTAAAAGGGACCTGGAGGATCTTGACTGGGAACAAGACTGGGTTTTATTCAATGACTTAATCTGTTCTCTTTTTCAGAAGTGGCAACAGTAGAAAGTGGTTTCTTTCTCTTTTTAGAACACAAAGAACCCATCAAAAGGGGGGGAGAAAAATCCCTTTTCCAGGGAAGTTAAAATCTCTAGCATAATAAAGATCAGAGAGCTATCAACTCTTGGTATAGGTTCTTCAATTCTGGAATGCTTTTATAATTTTAAGGATAAAAATTCAAGGTGAAAGAAAAAGAGAGAAAGAAGAAGAGGAGAGAGGTAGAGGAAAGAAGAGAGGGATTACAGAAAACAGAAAAGAATTTACTCCGTGAAGTTGTTATTCATTTCTGTGAGGTTAGTACAAATTCACTCAAGTGCCACAAGGTGTTCTGGCTCAGGTGGTACCAGAACTGAGGTAGCTGCATACTTACTTAAAGTGCTTCATCAGGAAAGACATAGAAGCTGGGCGTGGTGGCACATGCTTGTAATCCCAGTACTTGGGAGGCTGAGACTGGAGGATCCAGGTTCGTGGTCAGCCTCAGCTACCTAGTGAGGCTCTCTGCAACTTAGGGAGACCCTGTTTCAAAAATAAAGAATAAAAAATAGGGCTGGGGGTGTAGCTCGGAGGTAGAATGCCCCTGGGTTCAATCCCCAGTACTGGAAAAAAAAAAAAAAAAAAGAGAGAGAGAGAGAGACATAGGTACTTAAAAGGGGAAAAAAATAGATGCAACTAAATTTAAATTTGTCCAAAGTAATCTTTCCGTTTGAATTCAGGAATATCATTGTGCTAGCACATGTTACTATTCTTTAATATTCAATGTATAGCTATGTATATTGTGTATTTATATATGTGAGTGCATTTCTTTATTACCTAAAGGGAATGTTATATATCTTTCTCCACTGAATAAATGCATATTTAACTTATAGAACTGATCGACCAACTCAGCAAAGTATCTGGATACAAAATCAATCTTAGAAAAATCAGAAACTTTCCTGTATGCCAACCATAAAATCACTGAAAAAGAAATCCAGAAAACAATCCCACTCACCATAGCACCCTGAAAAATAAAATACTTAGGGATAAACCTAACCAAGGAGGTAAAAGCCCTCTAAGGAAAACTATAAAAAGTTGAAAAAAGAAATTGATGAAGACCTTAGAAGATGGAAGGATCTACCATGCTCTTGTATAGGCAGAATAAATAATCATCAAAATGGCCATCCTCCCAAAACTGATCTACAGATTCAATGTGATACCCATGAAATTACCAAGGGCGCTCCTCACAGACATAGAAAAATCAGTCCTTAAGTTCATTTGGAACAACAAAAAGCCCAGGATAGCCAAAGTAGTTCTTAGCAACAAGAACCATGCAGGAGGGATCACAATATGTGACTACAAAGCCACGGTAATAAAAACAGCATGGTATTGGCACAAAAATAGACACATAGTGCCAAAGAGGTCTCTTTATTTAATGGCTGGCCGGGGCAAACAGCTCGTCAGGTGCTGCCGTGCTGAGTGTTGGTTTGGGCCAGTTTCACATCCCTTGGTTACAGAGTTGAGAGTATGGAAAAGTCAGGGGTTTATGGTTATAAAATCATTACATCATTTGACAAACACTAGGTTGTTCATTTAGGACAGACTTAGATGCTGTCTTGTGGCCAAGACAGCTTCCTCGTGCCATGTGCAGCAAAGCAGATAACAGCAGTTAAAATTCCTTTTTACATCAGGTGTGATGGCACACACTTGTAATCCCAGTACTTGGGAGGCTGAGACAGGAGGATCGCAGGTTCATGGCAAGGCTTAGCTACTTAGTGAGGCCCTCTGCAACTTAGTGAGACCCTGTTTCAAAATAAAGAATAAAAAAAAATAGGGCTGGGGGTGTACCTAGGATGCCTCTGGTTCAATTCCCATTTCTGCAAAAATAAATAAATAAATAAATAAATAAATAAATAAATAAATAAATAAATAAGCAAGCAAGCAAGCCTAGGGGTGTATCTCAGAGGTAGAATGCCCCTGGGCTCAATCCCTAGTACCACACATGAAAGAAAGAAAAGAAAAGGGAAGAGAGAAAGGAAAGAGGAAGGAAGGAAGGAAGGAAGGAAGGAAGGAAGGAAGGAAGGAAGGAAATTACTTTGACTTATATATTCAGTTCTCTTTAAAATTGCAACCATCTCTGGGAGAGATGTAATAGATAAAATTTTACTTACTCTAATCTAGATAGAATAGATTAGAGTAAATAAAATTTACTGATACTTTCCTTTGGGCTGAATGGATAGAGAAACATCACCTTTCATCCATGGGAAACACAGTTTGGGGTATGCACCATGCCTGGTGCATGGTCCCAAATGCCCGTGGACCTCAGTGGACCCACAGTAGCTCCCCAGTAGACCCTGGGGCTGTCCTTCCTGTCATGGAGTCTGAAACCCCCAAAGGTAGGGTGTTTCCTAGGCCTGGGTGATAAAAGCAAAGGCCACTTTTAGACTGTAGCTAGAAACAGGCTGGAACCCCGCTTTCGTCCTATGTCTGCCATTAGTAATTGGGGCGGCCTGGTCCTCACCTAGGAGCAAATTGGGATGTGACTCCTCCAGCCCTGCAGATCCAGAGGGGCCTTCCACAAGCAGACGATGACAGCTGATTATTTGTGACATTTTTCCTTCTTGTAAGTTTCCAAACACCCTATAATCCATATGCTTCTATTTTACCAGAAAGAAACAATGAAATATCTAAATCAAAACAAGAGTGGTTACTTATAAGGTTTATGGGGAAGGAGCATGGAAATACTTCTGCATCTAGAAAGATTTTGCTGAAATAAATTTTAAGGAAGAGAATTCTTTACAGTATACAATCACGTAAGTAGACCTAATCTCTGTTCATTGCTAATCACCAAAAATCAAGGGAGGTTAGAAAAAACGTATACGTGAAAGGGAAGTTCAGGAAGATCTACTGATATAAAATCAATATGCCTTTATGGTATGTAATTATGTTAGGTATTAACTTCTGTGTACCCACACATACGGTCACGTAGTGGGTATTTCTGATTTTCCTGATTATTCGGCCTCCTCAGGAATTTCAAAATCACTGTGTCACCTGTTTTTTTTGTTGTTGTTGTTGTTGTTTTGGTGGTACTGGGGATTGAACCCAAGGGCATTCTACCTCCAAGCTACACCTCCAGGCCTTCCTTTATTTCTTAATTTTTATTTTGAAATGGGGTCTCATTGGGTTGCTGAGAGTCTCACTACTTGCTGAGGCTGACCTCGAACCTGCAGTCCTCCAGTCTCAGCCTCCTGAGTACTGGGATTACAGGCATGCACCACCACACCTGACTCGGGCCACCATTCTTGATCCCAGATCTGAACTCCTGATCCAAACCTCCCGTGATAATATCAGCTCTTTCGAGAACATCCAAGTCCCCACCATGGTCGTGCTTCTGCAGTGACCCCCAAGGCTGTCCATCCTGAAGGCACTGGTCTTCTCTACCATTTGGTCACTCAGTCTATCCAAAACATTGCTCCTTCCACTCCTGTCTCTCTCTCTCTCTCTCTCTCTCTCTCTCTCTCTCTCTCTCTCTCTCTCTCTCTCTCTCTTCCTCAGCTCAAAGGTGGCAGAGGACAAACACTATCTCCACTCCGTCACCAAGGCTCACACCCGTTCAAGGAGCTGAATCGGGGACAGATACTATATCCTCTCTGCCCCAACATCTTTCTCCTGCCGTGACCAGAACTGTCTCCAGAATTGCCTCTCCTCACCCCACAGACTCTCCTGCTCTTCAACAGATGAGAGAACTACTGCTGGGCGTCGGAGCGGGAGAGGATGTTATCTGTGTTGCAGAGCCCAAGGCCCGCATCAGTCACTAACACGCCTATGGTAACGCAACTCTCAAAAGACGTTAAGCTTCCCCTCGGTCAGCACATTGTGTCACAGCCCTCAGCCTTCACGAGGATCCTCATGCCTGCTGGAAAATTCTCCTGGATTGATTCCAAATGATGCTTCTATTTGCAGCAGAAAATCCAGATTCCACGAGTCCAGAGACACCACCTTGGAGACTCTTCCACACAAAGCCGGCTCCCTGCCCATCGTCCTGCAGACCTCCTTAAATCAGCTCAGTGCCTCCTCCACCTTCAGCTTTTCTACCACCTCCCTGACTCATCGCCAACAAGAAGCAGGCTTTGGAAGACCGCAGCACGGAGCTTGTCAGGGCAACTTCTGAGCGGTGCAGCTGATCCAACCGGGTTTCCAGCCCATGATCTCCTACAACGGCCAGACATTTTCGATGTAGAAATCAAACAAACAGAAACCCTGACTTTATCTGGCTGTTTTGCGTGTGTCTTTTTGAGTCAGATGACGAGCTTTTTTTTTCCCTACTACCCTGATCTGCACCCCAGTTCCTAAAAGGATGAGGGAGAAGAGAATGAGGGATGAGGGTGAGAAGGAGAGTAAGGAGGTGCACTGAAATATAGGGGTGCGTGTAAGTGTGGAAAAGAAAGAGAAAGTGAGACAAAGTCCCCAAGACAAGCGGTCTTAATTTCACTGTGGAGGGAAGTTCCGCTAGAAGTGCTGATTCAAGCACCTTGGGTCTACCCCTCTCCTCTGCAGCCACAGACAAGGCAGGGAAAGCAAGCAGCAGTCTGTTTTCTCCCAGATCATTCTAGAGCTAGACTTACATTCTTCCAGTACGCGCATCCCTTGAAATTCAGCCCTGATTCTAGGAGTTTGTAACTGAAAACATTCATTAGCAATCCATAATCCTTTTCTGTAGCGGTTAGCACCTGGGAGGGCTGTCTCTTTGGGGCTGATCTTCTTTGAAAGCAGCCAAGTGTAGGATGCAGAAGAGAACGGGGCCCTTTGTCCCTGGCTATGGCCCAAGAAGAGGTTTGCTGGGCATTTTTTTTTTTTTTTAATGAAAGAAAGCTGATTGGTCGTAGTGAACACCTACAGATCTCTGAGGCCCAGGGTGAATCAGAAAGTTATAAATACTGTTGTTATAAAACCTGGTCATTTCCCTTTCTGTGTCATCTACTCAAGGGTGAATAGGTTAATCCGTTTCAGAGCATTAAAAACAGGACCGAAGCCGGGCGTGGTGGCACATGCTTGTAATCCCAGCATTTGGGAGGCTGAGACCGGAGGATCTGGGTTTGCCGCCAGCCTCAGTTACCTAGTGAGGCACTCTGCAACTTAGTGAGACCCTGTTTCAAAATAAAGAATAAAAAAAAAAATAGGGCTGGGGGTGTAGCTCGGAGGTAGAATGCCCCTGAGTTCAATCCCCAGTACCACAAAAACAAACAAACAAACAAACAAAAAAAAAAATAGGACCGAATACAGATCCCCCTTGAGAACTTATTGTGGCGAAGTCGACTTTAGCCTCACACCTCAACTTACCCACCCGGATAAGGGTCATGGCGCTGGGGGTTAGTGAGGGACAGCACAGCACTTTCGAGCTATGAGACAGCGCGCAGTCCTCCAGCCAGAAAATCTAGAGTCGATGAGATTCTAGAGTTGATGCTGAGAGTCAGAACCCTCGACACCCCCTGCTTAGCATTCCCCCATCGGGGTGCTGGGGACAGTCCACTCATAAGGCTGTCCTCTCTCCAAAATGGGCTCACACCACTGTTACTGGGAATATAGGAATGTGTAGTGTGTGTGTGTGTGTGTGTGTGTGTGTGTGTGTGTGTGTGTGTCTGGGGAATGAACTCAGGGGCATTCCAACAATGCGCTACACCTCCAGACCTTTTTACCTTGTGTTTTGAAACAAGGTTTTGCTAGGTGACTGAGAGTCTCACCACGATACTGAGTCTGGCCTTGAACCAGTGATTCTCCTGTCTCAGCCTTCCAAGTACCGAGATGACAGACATACACCACTACTCCTGGCTAACAGTAATTAAAAAAAAAAAACTATCTGTTGTTGAAACCACTTTTCACTATTTTGCTAACACCTGAAGTTTGCTCCCATGGTGCTGCCCTTGTGACCGGAGCCACCCAGGGCCACAGGAGCTTTTGGAGGGGTGGCATCGCCCATTGCCTAGGACTTAGCTCTGTCTGTAGCACTTCAGGAGTGAACGGTATGCCTCTCCTTGCTTCCTCCTCAGAGCCAAGGGACTTCACAAGACCCTATCTGTTTTCCGAAATCTGACAGCCTTGAAAAACACTTGCTTCTTGCTGGAAGGCTGAACCGGAACCGGACATTTAAAGTTTGTTTTTAGTTCAGAGGAGAGTGACTGATCTTGAGGGTCACGTCCTGCTCTGTTTGTCTCTGACGTGTTGCAAGATGGGTCTGAAATGTCTTCTTCCTTCGACTGGATCAATTGCTTTTGTGAACTCCTACTGCATAGTATTTCCCTTGGCCGTATGGGACTCAGATAGCAATCGTGCCCCGTAATTCTATATAAAATATCACTCCTCTCCCTCCAGGGTTCATTCCCTTTCTGTATTGATTCAGACTCGAGGCCGCAGTTGCTCAGTGGTGGGGCAAACCGAGGAACCTGTGTTATTACCTTCAACTTACTTTTCATCATTGTCTTGACTACAGGCAGTGTGTTCCGGCACCACCTGGCTACTTTTTGTCACTTCTTTTGGGCACAGAATGTACCTATAATGTTAAATCCATTCTGCGTTGCTGGATTTTTATTTACTTATTTATTTTTTTACTTTTCTATGTTATAGCAAATCTCCATTAACTTCAACAATGCCCATTATGGGATTCTTCCCCCTACTATAATCAAAAGACAGGAAACCACAAATTACCTCATTTTGCACGATAATTCTGGGCTCTGACTCACTTAGAAGGTGTGATTACAATCACAGAATCTAAATCTCAAGGGAACAGAGAGGTCATCTCACTGACTTAACATGGGAATCGCCCAGGAGGTTGCTTTTTTTTTTTTTTTTTTTTTTTTTTAATACAAGATTCCTTCTCTTTCTCCCCACCCCCGAGATGCTTGTTTTCTAGGTCTGACTAGGAGCACCAGAATCTGTACTTCTAGAAGGTTCCCTGGGTGATTCAGAAAATGAGCTCATTCTGTGACCCGGTTCCCTTTTCCATCAGAGGAGGGATGGAGGGATGTGTACTTTAGCATCCTTGATTCCTGATCATCTGGCGTTTGTAAAACTGACCTCACAGCACCCCGGCTATTCATTCCTTCTGCAAGTGTGCGTTGAACGATAGGAACTCTCTGCGGGAGGTCCACAATGGACGGGCCTTGTAGCAAACATTTTATTAATAAGCTAGTTAATCTCCACACTAGCTTTGTGAGGTAGGCTTGTCTAACTAGACTCATTTTAAAAAGAAAATCTGGATAGGATTGAAGCCCCCATCTCCTGCTAATGTGCTTTCCAGTGCACGAGTGTCACATCCAGGACACAATAATGACGTAGAGAGGTAGGTCCACACTGCTTCTTTTAATTAAAGGAAGCTCGCGCCGGGCTTGGTGGTGCACACTTGTAACCCCAGCATTCGGGAGGCTGAGAACAGAGGATCCGGGTTCTCAGCCAGCCTCAGCTACCTAGTGAGGCACTCCACAACTTAGTGAGACCCTGTTTCAAAATAAAGAATTAAAAAATAGGGCTGGAGGTATAGCTCGGAGGTAGAATGCCCCTAAGTTCAATCCCTAGTACCGCAAAAAAATAAAATAAAATAAATAAATAAATAAAGGAAGCTCGCTTTCTCGGTCTAAGGAAAGATGCTTATTTTGTTTCTGGCCATCTTGTATGCAAATAATAATTATAGTCAACAATTACATGCAATGTTTCAGGCACTATTTTATGCTACTTGCCTGTATTCATTCCGTTCTTAAACAAACCCTATGAAGTAGATATCATTATTCCCAATTTGCAGATGAAAAGAAATTAAGGTTTAAAAAGGTCAAATAAACTGCTTAATATCTATATCTTTTTAGGTACTGGGGATTGAACCCAGGGGTATTCTACCACTGAGCTACATCCTTAGCTCTTTGTATTTTTTTGTTTGTTTGTTTTTGAAATAGGGTCTTGCTGGGCTGCTGAGAGTCTCACTAAGTGGCTGAGGCTGTCCTTCAATCTGCCATCCTCCTGTCTCAGCCTCCTAAGTACTAGGATTATGGGTGTGCACCATCATACCCAGCTGATTTTAAGTATTTTAAAAATATGTTTCAGCTCACCAGAACCTCACTGTGACTAGTACCAGCAAAAACAACAATAATGCTGTAAAGCCAGGCCACTCCCAATTTACTTCTTTATTTTCTTTTAGTGGACTAAGTTGTTTTCTTCCCTCCTTTCTTTTTCTTTTTCGTGTGTGTGTGTGTGTGTGTGTGTGTGTGTGTGTGTGTGTGTGTTGGTAGGGATTGAACTGGGGCATTCTACCTCTGATCTACACCCCAAACTCTTTTTATTTTTTTTTATTTTGAAACAGAGTCTCACTATGTTACCACACACTGGCCTCAAATCTGTATAGATCAAGGTTTTAGAGAGCTCAGAGACTTTGGGGCAAATCTAGATTATGGGACAAAAAATAAAAGTCCTCAAAATGAAATTATCCTTAAAAAAGGGCAAAGCCTAAGATGATGATCTGGGCTCAAGGGAATGTTCACGGAGATGGGCAGAAATGGCCATGGGCGAGGGCTGGCATGACCACTGTCCTGTGACTGGTGGCTGGTGCCCGAGTGCCTTCGGACCTTCACACCAGGGACAGAAGAGGACTTTGCAAATCAGTGGGTCAAATCACACCTGCCTAAATCTGGGCTCTTCCCCAATACCAAGCATTTCCAATGATTTTGAGGGTACAGACTTTCAAGAGATTTACAAAGGAAGCAAAGGGAGATGCCAGGCAGTGAGGGCTCCCCAGGTCTTATCTTACCAGCTCAGCAATGCTTGCTCAACTGCTATGGAGGAAAGACGCAAAGCAGGTGCCCACGGTCTGGTCCCCTTCCCTCTCCTTGACCGGGGAGGTCCTCAGAGAAAGAAAAGGCGAGTGACCCAATCTAATCTCCTATCAGTTGGGCCTCTTAGTAAAAATAGTCGTTCACTCTCTGGGCCAGAATAACAAATGAGATATCTGAGTGAGACTTAAAAGGAGGAGGAGCATTTAAGTCATAAAACATCTCCATTTAATATCTCAAAGAATTCCCTACCAAACCATGTCCTGTATTTATATTTATTACAAATCACCCTAAGCCAGAGGTAGCTTGCAAAAGGTATGCAACAGATGAGCCAACTTCCTGCTACACTCGGAGGCCCAACTGATAGGAGATTAGATTGGGTCACTTGCCTTTTCTTTCTCTGAGGACCTCCCTGGCCAAGGGGAGGGAAGGGGCCAGACTGTGGGCACCCGCTTTGCGTCTTTCCTCCATAGCAGTTGAGCAAGGATTGCTGAGCTGAGAAGCCCGGCCCAGGACCATCGTGAAGCAGCCCTGAACTGAGGGCTAGCGTCATCCTTCAAGGAGGGTCAGACTGTGCTTCATAGCAACCCAGGGGTCGGAAAGGATCCCCACCGGCAGACCAAGCAAGTCTTGAAAAATAAAAGCTGTGATGTTCTTTTGACTCTACCTTGAAGAAACTATACTTGATATTCTTGCATGCATAAACAAATTCATGCCTACACACAGTATTGGTTATTTATGCCAAGTTCACAGGCCGGTGCAAACATTCTCTAGCTGGGGTAAGACCACTGCCCAGAGGTCCTTAGAGATGGGTGGTGACATTGTTTGGGTTGTCATAACAACGGAGGGGGGGCAGCTGCTAGCGTTTAGTGGGATGGATCAGGGATGCTGCACATGAACTGTCTGACGCAACAGGCCAGTAGGTACTCTGTTGAGACACTCTGCTCACGACAAACCCACAGATAAACCGCCCATCTTATGGATGGAAGTGTACCAAGTTGTACCCAAGAAACACTGTGGTTTACGCAATTCATCCCCAAACCGTGTGAGTGGCGGTGGCGGGGGTGGGGGTGGGGGGAGTCACGGGTGGTTAGGTATGTACACCAATCTTCAAGATCATTCTGATTTCATTTCTTCATGTGCTGGATGAACTATGGCATTGATGATTCCTGCGGCAGATGCATATTTATTAATGTCTACAAGAGGCCACACAACTTCCCGTTCTTTAGACTTCTTTAAAGTAGGATGGATTCTTATATGTTGTGGATGGTTTAAAATCTGTACTCCTAGATTACAGAGAGTAGATAAATGGATCTCCCAAATCCCTACCAGCCTTCCGATTTTGTTAAGTGGATGATAATTATCTCTGAGAGATCCTTCGCTACAAAACTTTCTATTTCCTGTCAAATTCAAAACTGTTTCCAGCACACTGATGGATTGAAAGGCTCTATCTGATCCTCGGCTCACTTTTCCTATGAGTTCAGTGGGTTCTATTTTTAGCACTGTTCTGAAGCTAGAAAAAGAGTCACCCCCAAAAATTCCAACAACACCAAAGTGCTAATTTCCAAAAGGGAGTTTTTTGGCCACAAGCAGTGGACTACTTTTCAAGTGATTACTTGAAGTAACACACTCAACTTGAGTTAAATTTATTATCTATTGGTTTCCTCCATTCAAACTAAGGGCTTTTAGAAATGTCTAGATGAACTAGAAATACTTCTTTTTTTTTTTTTTGGCGGTACTGGGGATTAAACCCAGGGGCATTCTACCTCCAAGCTACACCCACAGCCCTTATTTTTTATTCTTTATTTTGAAACAGGGTCTCACTAAGTTACAGAGGGCCTCACTAAGTAGTTGAGGCTGGCCTCGAACCTGGATCCTCTGGTCTCAGCCTCCCAAGTACTGGGATTACAAGCATGTGCCACCACGCCCGGCTCTAGAAATACTTCTTAATACTAACAATAACTGCCCTTTTAACCCAACTCTTTGAAAGTAATTCTAAAATAAGTAAATACATAAATAAATATAAAACCATGTGTATAAACCCAGAGCAAAATCTAACAATGAATATTCATAAAATATTCTAAAGTTTTCATTTCTTGAGTTTTATTTTTTTGTTGTTGTTGTTTTTGTGGTACTAGGGATTGGACCCAGGGGCATTCTACCTCCAAGCTACAGCCCTAGCCCTATTTTTTATTTGAAACAGGGTCTCACTAAGTTGCAGTGGGCCTCACTAAGTAGCTGAGGCTGGCGGCGAACCCGGATCCTCCGTTCTCAGCCTCCCAGATGCTGGGATTACAAGCGTGCGCCACCACGCCCGGCTACTTCTTGAGTATTTTAATATATAAAAGATTAATCAGTTCAGTACACATTTCCTTAGGCCCCAAATCACCCTGGCCACTGAGTAAACTGAGATGGTCAAGGCCAGGGTGGTCCTCTTGGGATGTTTTCAATATATGTCTTCTTTTGTATTAAGAGGTTAAAATGAATCCTGTTACACTCATTTTTGCCTCTAGAAAGGGCGGTTTCGTGGGGTCCAACACAGCAGTTGCTACATTACACCACAAGGACCTGTCATCCGGAAGGCAAGTAGGCGTGGTCGGGAGGCGGGGTGGAGGGAGAGACGTCAGACTCCCTGTGACCGCGCTACTGAGGCTGCGCTAGACCCTGCGGCCTGGGGGCTCTGGAGGCTGCTGTGTGATCCGGAAAAGCGCTTAGGTTGGAAAGACACTATTGATCTGTTCAATTAAAAAGTATTCCAATTCCAAGCCGGGCGTGGTGGCGAATGCTCATCATCCCAGTACTTGGGAGGCTGAGATGGGAAGATTCCGGTTCGAGGCCAGCCTCCACTACTTAGTGAGGCCCTCCACAACTTAATGAGACCCTGTTTCAAAATAAAGGATAAAAAAATAGGACTGGGGGTGTAACTCAGAGGTAGAATGACCCTGGGTTCCATCCCCACTACTGAAAAAAATAAATTTAAAAAATTACAATTTTGGTGGTATTCTGGGGAAAAAAGGCAAGGAAGGAAAAGTGGAGATCATAAGACCAGTTGTAAGCATATTTCATTAACTTAGGTGAGGAATGATGAGAATCTGAATTAAATCTGTGCCACAAATATTATAGAAAATATGAAAGTCACAAGATGGCCCTGCCAGCTCATTTCACACGTCACCTTAACCAGGCCACCGGCCCGGATGGTTTGTCAAAAAGGATTCTCAGTGCGTCTGCGAGGGTGTTTCTGGGTGAGGTGAGCATTTTAGCTGGTAGACTGAGCCGAGCACATGGGCCTCAGTAATGTGGCTGGGCCTGAGCCCGAGTAGGAGGCGCCTCCTGCCTACTTGAGCCATCGAGCTGGAAGGTGGTCTCCTCTGCCCTTTGGATTTGGGCTGAAGCATCGGTACTTGATTCTCAAACCTGCAGGGTGAGGATTCCATCGGCATCTCTTGGGTCTCCAGCTTGTCAACCACAGCGCCTGGGACTTAGCCTCCTCGAAAGATACAGCCATACATATGTATTTATTTTTATATAAATATAGGTGTGTGAGTACAAATATATATTCATCCTACTGGGCTGTTTCTCTGAAGACTCTGAAGAAATCTGACTTGGCATTTGTTACTTAATTGGTGGAATTAATGAGCAATTAGATATACACATTATACAGTTTTAAAACAAGAAGCAATACAGGTCAGCAAATTGTTCAGTTTGTACAGCCTCTAGAGAAAGTGAATTTTATATATATAATATAATTATATGTATAACATATATATACACACAAAATTAAGTCAGAAATAAACATTTTTGTATGTCTAATCTCTGATTGAAGTCTTGTTAAATTTTTTTGAATGCTAACTTGATCAGTGTTAGCTCACGTGGCTAATAATTGCAGGTCACGACTGAAGTACCTCACAGGAAGCTGTTATGTGTTCAAAAATGTGTTCATTTATCCCATAATTATTTATAGAACAGCTTCTAGGTTTTGGATAAACAGCCCCTGCCTGCTCTAACTGAGCATACAGCGTATTAGAGGTAAAAGACGGTCAACCAAACCCAAAAATATAGAAGTACAATTGCCATGATAACTCTGAAGAGAGGTAGATGCTACTTATAATTTAAAAAGATGCCAACTTTTTTAACTTGAGAAGGTCATGCATTTCATCTCAAACTTGATCTAGTATTATCAATTTTAAAATCAAGACCTTCAACACAGTCTCCTTTTGCTTTTCTAGTGTCATTTTGTCTCTGGCAGCAGGATGGAGTTGGGGATCACGGTAAGCTCTCTTCCGAGGTGAGGGGAAAACATGAGTGACTCCCTGTCTTCTGGTTGAAGACAGTAAAAGTTTACAGAATTGTTATAGGACCTAGTTTTACTGTGCTTTATTCTTGTTGGTTTTGCCCAGACCTGTTAGTGTGGCACAGATGAAAACAATGGTCACTAATTAGAAGAAAACTTTTCTTTTTTTTTCGGTACTGGGGATTGAACTCAGGGGCATTCTACCTCCGAGCTATACCCCAGCCCTATTTTTTTTATTCTTTATTTTGAAACCGGGTCTCACTAAGTTGCGGAGTACCTCACTAGGTAGCTGAGGCTGGCCTCGAACCCGTATCCTCCGGTCTCAGCCTCCCAAATGCTGGGATTACAAGCGTGTGCCACCATGCCCAGCTTTTCTATGTCTTTGAGCAAGACATTCATCTCTAGACCTCAATTTCTTCACATGCAAAATTAGACTATTATTAATGCTGTAAAGGCCCATCACCTTGGTTTTATTCTTTTTGTCAGACAGTCCTTTGTCCAAACACTTATGTGAAAGCAAAAACAAGTGAAGAACTCATTTCATTACCAGTGATACGTTTGAAAATCCTCCCATTACCAAACAAGAAATAATGGCAGAAACAGCAATATCTTTTTCATAGTATAGCAGGACTTACACCAAGGTAAAGAAATTTCCCTGGGAACCAAAGATAAAGGCAGGTTTTGCCATCTGGTGTCAGCATGAGCGAAGCCTTGGGCTGCCTGGAGCTTGTTACTTATATCAGTTTTATACTGAGGCATAATAAATTGCCACAAACTTAGTGGCTTAACAGAACACAAATTTATTTCTTACAGTTGTGCAGGTCAGAAGCCCCGGTGCAACATGGCGGTGTTCTCTGCTTAGTCTTAGGAGGCCGCAGTCCCCCGGGCTGGCCTGGCTGAGGTCTCGTCTAGGTCCTTGGTCAAGCCCAATCATGCTGCTGGCTGCATTCCGGAAGCTCATTGTGGTCGTAGGACTGAGGTTCTTGTCTTCTTGCTGCATCTTAACTCTTTCCCTGTGGCCCCACAGTCCCTCTCCAGGGCAGCTGTCCGTTTCTTGGGGGTCCGAGGGAACACTGTTCCTCCAGTTGAAGTCCTTTGCCATCAGGAGAGCTTCTTCCTGTCCAAGGCCTCACCTTCTCAGGTGACGCCTACCGAGATCATCTCTCTTTGGATTAACTCAAACTTATCGGATTAGAAACCTAATTGGGGAGCCAGGCATGGTGGCCCACGCTTATGATCCCAGGACTTGGGAGGTTGAGACAGGAGGATTGCAGGTTCGCAGCCAGTCTCAGCTACTTAGGCCCTCCGCAACTTAGTGAGACCCTGTTTCAAAATAAAGAATTAAAAACAGGGCTGAGGGTGTAACTCAGAGGTAGAATGCCCCTAGGTTGAATCCCCAGTACCACCAAAAAAAAAAAGAAACCAGGAGTGGCATTTGTTCATATATATGTCCTGCCCACACTCAAGGACAGAGAGAGAGGCTTACACAAGGAGTGTATCCGAGCCTGGGAATCTTGGGGGCATCTTATAATTTCTTTCCATAGCAGCAATTGAGACTGGGTGGTGACGAATGATTACACAGAGATTGTTGTGATAGAAACTAGAAACTTGATAGAACTAGATAAAAACCAGAGAGAACTAGAAAGTATCAGCCATGAATCGCAAAGTTGGATATGGGCAGAGAACCAGGAGGGAACACGCCTTCTCCTGAGAGCTAGCCCCACAGGCCTGCCCTCATACTAATTAGGATATACTGCCTTTTCGTTCAGGAGATCTCAAGTGAGAAATTAAGGCAAATCTCATCCGGTAATACACTTGGGACTTGGCAGAAGTGCATGCCAACTTCTTGGGAGAGATACAAACATGACCTACACAAGGCCATACAGAAATCTTACAAAATTCTACTTAAATTCTGCTGGGCCTGGTGGCGCACACCTGTGACCTCAGTATTTGGGAGGCTGAGACAGGAGTTTCGCCGATTTCAGGGCAGCCTTAGCAACCTAGTGAGACAATTAGCAAACTAGCGAGACCTTGTTTCAAAATAAAAACAAAAAGCTGGACGTGGTGGCGCACGCTTGTAATCCCAGCATTCGGGAGGCTGAGACCAGAGGATCCGGGTTCGCGGCCAGCCTCAGCTACCTAGTGAGGCACTCCGCAACTTAGTGAGACTCGGTTTCAAAATAAAGAATAAAAAATAGGTCTGGGGGTATAGCTCGGAGGTAGAATGCCCCTGAGTTCAATCCCCAGTACCGCAAAATAAATAAATAAATAAATAAATACAAACAAAAAATAAAAAGGGCTGGGGGTGTAGCTCAGAGGTAGAATGCCTGGGTTCTATCCTTAGTACCCCCTTATTCCCCAAAAAGGGAAACTTTAAACTTTCCCCCGTGAGAAAATTTCAGCACATGTAATAAATAGTAGTAGTATATTAGGTCATTTAATATCAAAATTTCCACCCCAATATTTATGCAAATACGTGTGCATGTGTAAAACGATTCTCAGGTTACAATGGGAGCACCAGGATTTACGCCCACCTTGGGTAAGCTGGTGGGGACCTGTGGTGTGCAGGTGTATCATCTGGCACACACATCCCAACAGGGCAAAGTCTCACTTCTGCCACGGAGAATGAATTGATGTTCAGTTAAATCCCACTCCATGTGCAACTCCATGCAAAGAAACTCAGCAAGCAACTTTTTGTGTGTGTATCATTAATAAATAGCAGCATGCATGAGATACATTTTCTCAAATACGTGTCATATTTGGTCTTATAAAATGAATTTAGAAGTACCTCTTTCTCCTCCACATTCTGAAATATGTTTTATGAAATGTGTAAACAGAATTCTCAGTGAATAAATTGGGCCTCGTATTTTCTTTATGAGGAAGTGTATAGTTATGAATTTAATTACTTTAGTAGCTATAGGATTATAGGGTTATTTCTTCAGTATATATAGTTTTCTGTTTCTTTTTGCAAGAGTTTTAGCTATTTATGTCTTTTTAAGGAATTTGTCCATTTCCTCTGTCAATTTTTAGTATAAAATGATTTATTTTGAAACAGGGTCTACCTAAGTTGCTGAGGGCATCTCTAAGTTGCTGAGGCTGTCCTCAAACCTGCAATCCTTCTGTCTCAGCCTCCTAAGTACTGGGATCACAGGCATGTGCCACTACACCCAGTGAAAATGTATTATTTTTGACTCACTGATTTTTTTCTGCACATTGAGTCATGATTGCTGAATGCTGCGGGTGCTTCAACAACAATTCCCTCTTTCCTTTTTTGACTAGTAGGTGCTTTCTCTCACTTTTCCTTTCCATTTTGGGGATTTTTCTTTCTTTCTTTTTAGATTTTAATATGCTGCCAAGGAACAGGTAGGAGAAAGAATCACTTCATTTTTTTTTATAACTATTTGAAATGTAAGTAAGTCAGAGAATAATCTTGTCCAGGACAAGATTATTAACAAAGTTAACATGTTAGCAGTGGGGGCTAAAATGTCTTAACATTCCTCTTTGGACATTTATTATCCAAGCTGATTTTTAGACTAATGTTAGTGACAATAAAGGTTATCAGTGGTTTATTTTACATTCTCCACCTCCAGAGTAGCAACTTTGGCTTCCACGCAGATGCTAATAGTTTCCAACACTGATTAGCTTTATCACCAAGGGCATCACTACCTCACTCTTGCGTGTCCGCCTCCGCAGTGCCCGCCCAGCCGTCGCCCTTGGGCTCACTGAACTCAGTGTCTCCCTGCACGACTCCACGTGCTGTCCTGGCCAGGTCCCTTTCCCTGTCTCCAGACTGCGGCCCCCTGTCGCATCACAGAGGAACACCCTGACCTCGCAGGCCCCTCCCCTGTCCTGCTGCACACCTTGGCTTCCCAAGCCTAGAACACATTCTTTTTGGCACAAACAAATCCTACCCTTTCTTCACAGCCTTCAATTCCATCCCCCTGACCATCTTATTTTCTTGAGCTAAAGCAGATTTTGTCCTGATCCTTTAATTAATTACTTAATTACAACACCCTAATTTCTGATTTCTTTTATTTTTTTTTTTTAATGAAAAAAATTTTGTGTGTGTGGTACTAGGGATGGAACCCAGGGGCATTCTACCTCTGAGATACATTCCCAGCCATATATATATGGCTGGGAATATATAAATATATATATATATATATTTTTTTAATTTTTAAAGCAGAATTTCACCAAGTTGCAGAGGGCTTCACTAAATTTGCTGAGGCTGGCTTTGAATCTGTGATCTTCCTGTCTCAGCCTCCCAAGTAGCAGGATTACAGGTGTGCACCACCACACCTGCTTAATGACAATTTAATTTTTTCAACCAAACTGAAGATTTCCTGAGAATAAATACTACTACTTTTTGGTTTGGTGGTGGTGGTGGTGGTGGTGGTGGTGGTAGTGGTATGTGCGTGTGTGTGTGTGTGTGTGCGTGTGCATGCGTGCGTGCGTGCATGCATGTGTGTGTTTTACTGGAGATGAAACCCAGGACCTGTGCGTGCTAGGCAAATGCTCTTCTGCTGAGCTACATCCCCAGCCCTCTAGGCCATTTTTAAAACTTCTTCTAAATCTCCCAGAGTCCATCAGTAAATCGCACACAAGCCGGGAGCCATCAACACTAGTAGAACTTTCATCTCTAGGCCAGGCGTGGTGACGCATGCTTGTAGTCCCAATATTTGGGAGGCTGAGACCTGAGGATCTGTGTTCGTAGTCAGCCTCAGCTACTTAGTGAGGCACTCTGCAACTTAATGAGACCCTGTTTCAAAATAAAGAATAAAAAGTAGGGCTGGGGATGTAGCTCAGAAGTGGAATGCCCCTGGGTTCCATTCCCAGTACCAAAAATAAAGTTATCAAAATCAATAATAAAGTTATTAAGTTCCTGATAGAATTAAGAATTCACAGACAAAACACAAGTGCCAAATAAGCATATAAAAAGGAGCTTTAAAGACTGGGCATGGTGGCACACACTTGTAATCCTAGTACTTGGGAGGCTGAGACAGGAGAATCACAGGTTCACAGCCAGCCTCAGCAACTCATGAGACCCTCTGCAACTTAGTGAGACCCTGTTTCCAAGTAAAAATAATAAAATAGGTCTGAGGGTGTAGCCTGGATGTAGAAGGTACCTGAGTTCCATCCCTAGCACCACAAGAAGAAGAAGAAGAAGAAGAAGAAGAAGAAGAAGAGGAGGAGGAGGAGGAGGAGGAGGAGGAGGAGGAGGAGGAGGAGGAGGAAGATGATTTAACTCACCAAGAAATTTAAGTAAAAATAACAAGATAAAATGCCATTCATCCTATTGGTAAATGTTAAAAGTTTCATAATAAGCAGTATTGGCAACGTGTAGGAGAACCGGTACGCTCTTACACAAAGGTAGAAATATAAAGTGCTACAGCCCTTCATGAGGACATTTGACAACAGCTGTTACAATTTTAGATGTTCCCTTTCTTTGACCTGATGATTCTACTTCTATGGGTTTTATACACATTGCACATAGGTGTACATAAAAATATTTGTTGTACAGACCAAATCAAGCTACGTAACACACAAATATTTCACTGAGTCTCACTGTCATGTACAGGGAGGAAGGAAAAGAGGAAAAATCATGATAGGGGAGGGAAATAGAGCAAATAATGCTATGTGCATGGATGATGGATCACTGTGAATCTCATTGTCACATACAATAATAATGTGCCTCTAAAAAATTATAAAAAATAAAAACATAAAAATAAAAGATGGCAACCAGTACAAAAAATGCATTTGTCATAGAATATTTCTAATAGTGAATAACTGGAAAAAATAAATGGTCAAATAATAGAAAATAATTAAGTAAACATTATGGTATAACTATACAATGAAATACTAAAAATTCATGGGGAAATGAGGTATAGATATAAAAAGAAGTATATCATATACTTTTAGGTCAAATATGCGTATATGTAAATTATGATCCTGCTTAAGCACTTTACATTCCTAAGTGGGAAAAATCTAGAATATACATAAGCCATTAACAACTATCTTCTCTAGTGGAATTATTTTATATACTTCTGTGTTGTTTGAAATTTTAACTGGGTTATATTTCTATCTCTCCTCAAAAAAAAAAAATAAAATCCCCAAACTATAGTGATATTATATGGTTCTTTTAGTATCTACTTCCTTCCATCTCTAGGAATTCATTCAAGCAGATAAGCATTCTGTGCCATTTGGAGAACAAAAAATAATTCTATTATTTTCTCCATTTCTCCCCCGTGCAAGGACCCCATGCCCTTGTATATTTAAAACCAAGCAGACAAGCCCGGCATGGTGGCGCACGCTTGTAATCCCAGTACTTGGGAGGCTGAGACAGGAGGATCCGGGTCGTGGACAGCCTCAGCTACTTAGTGAGGCTCTCAGCAACTTAGAGAGACCCTGTTTCAATTGCCCACCCCCCCTCCACATGTTAGTGGATTGGTAGTGAGGGATACCTAATACCTTCATGTACACACATGAGCTCTCCTCTCTTCCCTCCTGGCCTCCCTTCTCCACGTCCCTCCCACTATTCCACTGGCCTCCCTCCAATTACCTGGAGTCCCTCATGTGTCCCATGCTCTCTGTAGCTTCTGCATATGGCAGGAAACACGTGGCCCTTGACTTTCGGAGCCTGCCGGTCACCAGCCAGTCTTGTGTGTAAATGGTGCCTACTAAACATCCCTTGAGAGTCATGGCCACACAGCTCCCACGATCCCTGTCCCTGTTCATTCAAATGACTGAGAAGGGTTGTATATACGTTTACAGGCTGACCCTGAGGGAAGCTGGTGGTGTCCATTCAATCTACAGCTTCATACAATGAAATGCTAGCATTGCCCAGGCCCCACTTGGCGGGAACAAAGGATTGGCCCACGAAGGAGAAAAGGCGCATCTGTCTGAAGGAAGGACAAGATGAAGGATAGAAAGGAAGAAACTATGTTCGCACAAACCCCAACCCAGTCTTCCTTTCAGTTTAGTCATCCTGATTTCACCAAAGATAAAAGGTATAGACCTGTCTTAACTGACTAACCAAATAAATAAATAAAAGACTAAGCAAATCTTTTCAGGCTTGAAATCTTAGAAAGCTCTTTGTAGTTCAGTAATTCTTGTCAAAAGTGCTTCAAAGCGAGATACAAACAGCCTGAAGGCTTTTTATTGGTTAAAAATTAAAGATTTTAATTAAAAAAGATCTCGTCCTTATTGTGTGCATTCAAGAAACTCTTTGCATGACTAAAATGATATTACAGGAAGGGGGAACAAAAGAATGTTTTCGAGTGTGGGCAGGGGATTCCTGATATGATCGAATTATTAGACTATGTTTTCTTGGGTTTTTGATTTAAGAAGGAATTTCATTTCCTCCACAGTGAGTTTCCCTGCCTCTGTCGATTGCTTTTGATCTTAATGCCATTGCATTCTGAGCTTTTTAACTGATTTCTGAACGTGGAAAAACAACTTGCTGACCATTCTCATTTTCAGTGGTGGGAGGAATGACTGGGGCCGCCGCATGCACGCACCTCCCGTACCTTCAGTTTTTCCCTTGCTAACATACGAAAGTCGTGAAGACAGTCATTTGAATGCAGGTGGGGAGACCAACTCTCGGGCAAGTTTCTCCACTGCTTTATGACTTTTGCTTACATTATCGAGTCAATGTGAATAAAAACTCCAGGCTTTTAAGGTAAAATGAATGCCAGGATTTTAGCATGTCTTTCCATTGTATCAACTCTCAGATCAACCCGCATCTTTCCCTCTTTGGAAGGGGAAAACCTACTGATGTTTGACACAAGGCTGTGTAGCTTGTTAAAGTTTTCCATTTTTTTTAAGTGTTTAGCTTTCTTTCTTTCTTTTTGTGCATCTTTCTTTCTGTCTGTCTTTCTTTTCCTTTTTTTGTGGTACTGGGGATTGAACCTAGAGGATTCTACTTCCGAGCTATACTCCTAGCCCCATTTTTAATTTTTATGTTGCAACAGGGTCTCACTAGGTTGATGAGAGTCTCACTACTTGCTGAGGTTGGCCTTGAACCTGCAATCCTCCTGTCTTAGCCTCCCACGTACTGGGGTTACAGGTGTGTACCACCACAGCTGGCTATGTTAAGCTCTTTTAAAAGTCCACATCATCATGGTCCTGCCAAAGACTGAGAGGTCTGAATGTGCTTTGATTGCTCCAGGGCAAAAATTCACATTTGTTTGAAAGAAATTTTTTTTGCTATTTTTTGTATATATGTCTCAGAATCACTACAAATACTACTAACACCCCCCAAAAGTTTATTTGTTTGTTTGTTTATTTATTTATTTATTTATTTATTTATTTATTTATTTTGTGGTACTGGGGATTGAACCCAGGGGCCCTCTACCTCCGAGCTACACCCCCAGTTCTATTTTTTATTCTTTATTTTGAAACAGGTTCTCACTAAGTTGCAGAGGGCCTCACTAAGTAACTGAGGCTTGCCAGGAACCTGTCATCCTCCTGTCTCAGCCTCCCAAGTACTGGGATTACAAGCATGGGCCACCACGCCCGGCTTACAACCTCTTTTAAGTCCTAGGTCGCAGTGGACAATAATCTGACAAGGACTGAGCCTTTTCTCTCTGCTCATAGAACCTGCATGCTTGGCTTTGCCAGTTTAAGGGACACAAAAGCAGTCATAGCGCTCTCTAACTTCAGCTTCACTTCAAATTACGGCAAGTCTAGTAACTCCATCCTGAGCCCCGGCACCAGCCCTCGTCCACGTGGGTTTCCGAGAAAGCCAAGTGCCTGCTCGGTTCACAAACACCAGTCTACATTCCAAGTCCCAGGTAGCGTGGTGTCCTCTTCACCTGGCTGGTGCCATCGGTCCCTCACGGGCCGATGTCTCCTGCTGGACCCTGGCTCCTCCTGCCCAGACCTGCCAGGGACCAACGTGTGGCCACCCGGGCTGCAAGAAGCCCCATGGTGGAACCCTGTTCCCCAGATTGCCACACTGGGTTCATGCTGTAGTAACAGGGCTGGCTGGAAGGAGCTTCCCATGTCTGCATGTGAGAACACAGTCTTCCTCCCCTCTGCAGGATTCGGCATTGAGGTGTCATCTTAGAAGCAGAGACTGGGCCTTCTCCAGACATTAAGCCTGTTGGTACCTTGATCTTAGACTTGTGGTGGCCTCCAGAACCCAGGGGCATTCTACCTCTGAGCTACACCCCAGCCCTATTTTTTAATTCTTTATTTTGAAACAGGGTCTCACTAAGTTGTAGAGGGCCTCACTAAGTAATTGAGGCTGGCCGCAAACCTGCGATCCTCCTGTCTCAGCCTCCCAAGTACTGGGATGACAAGCATGCACCACCATGCCGGGTTACATTTCTATTCTTTATAAATTACCCAGTCTCAAGTCAGACATGGTGGTGCACACCTGTAATCCCAGTATTTGGGAGGCTGAGACGGGAGGATGGCAGGTTAGAGGACAGCCTTAGCAAGTAGTGAGACCCTCACGAACCTGAGGAGGCCCTGTTTCAAAATAAAAAATAAAAAGGGCCGAGGGTGTTGCTAGGAGGTAGAATGCTCCTGGGTTCAATCCCTAGCACAAAACAAAACAAACAAAAATAATCCAGTCTCACGCATCCTATGACAGCAGCACAGATGGACTAAGACATGGAGAGCGGCCACTGCACCTGGTCAGCCATTCCAAAGGGCCAGAAGGATGCACGGGGTGGCCTCGCAGCTTGGCACGCGGTCCAGAGCTCATCCTTGCCGCTGCTCACCCCTCACTCCCTCTCTCCTCTGGGCCCTGATATCCTTCCAAACTGCAGGAAGACCTCAGTCAGAACCATCCCAATCCGTCAGAAAGGCTCTAGTGACACTGGACTTTAACAGACTGTCCACCTCTTTCTCCCAGAAGGTCGACGGCCATCGCTGCAAACTTACCTACCGCTTCCCCAGCAAACAGCAACCAGCAAACCAGCCACGCACATCGGGAGCTGTTGAGAAAGGGCCCATTTCCAGGATATATATATATATCCTATAAATATATATATATATATATATATATATATATAGGATATATATATATATATATATATATATTTTTTTTTTTTTTTTGCGGTACTGGGGATTGAACTCAGGGGCATTCTACCTCTGAGCTATACCCCCAGCCCTATTTTTTATTCTTTATTTTGAAACAAGGTCTCACTAAGTTGCGGAATGCCTCACTAGGTAGCTGAGGCTGGCCGTGAACCCGGATCCTCCAGTCTCAGCCTCCCAAATGCTGGGATTACAAGCATGCACCACCATGTCCGGCTTCTCCAGGCCATATTAAAATTCTGTTTAGTCCGGCATGGTGGCACACACTTGTAATCCCAATATTTGGGAGACTGAGACGGGAGGATCTCAGGTTCAAAGCCAGGCTCAGTAACTTGTGAGGCTCTCCGCAACTTAGTGAGACCCTGTTTCAAAATAAAGAATAAAAAATAAGGCTGGGGGTGTAGGTCAAAAGTAGAATGTCCCTGGGTTCAATCCCCAGTACCACAAAAAAAAATTTTTAGAAGATTCTGTTTTGGGTCAGGGTGTAACTCATGGTAGAGTACTTGCCAAGCATGTGTGAGACCCTGGTCATATCCCTGGTACTGAAGGAAATAATAATAATAATAATAATAATAATAATAATAATAATAATAATAAAGATTCTGTCTTGAGAAAGATGACCTGTTCTGCTCCAGAGAAGTGCTGGCTACCTCACCTGCTGATCAAGTTCTTATATTCCACCCTCCTAAGCCCCTTGTTACACCTGGAAACTCCAACTTAAACCCAGGGGGACGTGAGTCTGGTATCTTCCGTCTCATCTTGGAACTCAGGCGCACCTGAGCAAGCGCAGGGGCCAGCAGGGCAGACCCGGTAACGAAACACGCTTGTTCGCCCACAGGGTAAACGGCCTGCAGGAGAGAGCTCACAAACATACAGACACAAGAGCCCACATCCTCAGCTTGGTTAAAAAAAGAAATGGATGAAGGTGAGTGAAGAGGCAAGGGAAGGAGGTCGGGGGAGAGCAGCCCAAGCCAACGGCGGCTCGGACGCACCTTTCGGTCTGACCCTGGGGACTCCACACCTGAGCCCAAGGCAGAGGGGCTACAATCAAGTGTGAATAAAACCTAAAAGAGCTGTTTCAGCAATCTGTGCAGAACCCAAGAAACCCAAGACAGGGCTTTCCAGAGGAAAGGCAGGAGAGAAGAGCTCTGTCCAGCTTCGGATGCCTTGGGGGAAGCAGACCTTGCTGGTCCCCAAGGCTTGTGCGGCCACCTCAGGGAGCGGAGGAGAAGACGGCGGGAGTGGGCAGGAGCGCAGCCAGAGAAGTGGCCATTGTCGGGTTGTCGGGCTGGGGACACGAAGCCTATAATACAGGGAAAGCTCAAATGCTTGC
>PVLC010003788.1:70365-92675 GCA_004027655.1 Graphiurus murinus
TCTTCCTCTTCCTCTTCCTCTTCCTTCTTCTTCTCCTTTTTTTTGGCAGTACTGGGGATTGAACCCAAGGGCATTTTACCTCCCAGGTATACCCCCAGTCCTATTTTTAATTCTTTATTTTGAAACAGTGTTTCACTAAGTCACAGTGGGGCTCACTAAGTAGCTGAGGCTGGCCATGAACCTGCGATCCTCCTGTCTCAGCCTCCCAAGTACTGGGATTACAAGCGTGCGCCATCAACCACACCTGACTCTTCTTCTTTTTCTCCTCCTCTTCCTTCTGTGGTACTAGGATTGAACCCAGGGGCATTCTACCTCTGAGTTACACCCCTTGTCTTTTTATTTTGTTTGAGACAGAGTCTCACTAAGTTGATGAGGCTGGTCTTGAACTTGCCATCCTCCTGTCTCAGCCTCCCAAGTACTGGAATTACAGGCACGGACCCCCACGCCCAGCTTCCATGTGTTTTCTATAGAGAACATTGCTCCAAGACTATTCGGCAGGAACCCTTGTAAATGCTCGACGCTCCCTGGGGTTGCAGGAGGAGAACCTCATCTGGAAGATGGATGCGTCCTGGGTCAAAGCCAGCCATTAGGATCTGAGTGACAACTCAGTGGCCTTGTCTTGTCCTTGGCACACAGGCCTGAGGCTCAGGTGCCGGCAACTGCTCTCCATCCCAGAGTTTTCTACCACCTGGACATGTCAACTTTTGCGGATATTTGTTCACAAATGTCTCTTGAAGAGTCTGTACATCCAGTCCTGAACTTCCGTGCTTTTATTCTTTATCATTTAAACCAAAGGGCTTGATGCATTTCTTTGTGATGATTTTAACCAGTACAATATTTTACCTTTATATGTATTTTTGTAAGTGTGGTACTGGGGATTGAGCCCAGAGGCATTCTACCTTCAAACTACATGCCCAGCCTGATTTTATTTCTTATTTGGAAACAGGGTCTCACTAGGTTGATGAGAGTCCCACCACTTGCTGAGGCTGGTTTCGAACCTGCGATCCTCCTGTCTCAGCCTCCCAAGTGTTGGGGTTACAGGTGTGCACCACTATGCCCGGCTTGATATTTTTTCTTTAAAAGAGCTGTTATGATTATTTTTTGCTTTTTTATTGAGATGTTTAGGAAATTCTGTTTATCTTACCTCTTTTGTCTTTCTAAGGGAAGAAAAAACAAAAGATATCAGATATGAGGATAACCAGTGGCCCTGAAGGAAAGGCTAAAACTGATTTTCTCCCCAAAATAAAGTAGTCTTCATTGGTTTTTATGTAGGTAATAATACTGCTATGTCAACAATTTTAAAAATATAGAAATATATAAGGTAAAGCCTCTTTTGGAAGGCTGAGCAGGAGGATCATAGGTTCAAGGCCAGCCTCAGAAACTTAGTGAGATTGTTTCAAAATAAAAAATAAAAAGGGCTGGGAGTATGGCTCAGAGGTAGAATGCCCTGGGTTCAATCCCCAGTACCAAAAAACAAAACAAAACAAACAAACAAAAAACCCAAATCATATAATTTAGAAGATAATCACTATTAATGTTCTAGTATAACTTACTTGTGTCTCTCCATGTAAATACAGACATATATAAACACATATATGCATGTGTATACGCACACTGTATGTGTGTATGCAAATATATATATCGATTTGTTTTTGCCTTTTATTGAGATTTTTAGGAGATTCTGTGTATCTTATTTCTTTTCTCTTTCTAAGAGAAGACTAGGAAGAAGAAACTGAAGATATCACATATGAAGATAACCAGTGACCCTAAAGGGAGGGCTAAAACTCTCTTTGTAAAACTCTCAATAGATAGATTGATAGAGATAGATAGATAGATAGATAGATAGATAGATAGATAGATAGATAGATACATTGATAGGTAGAGCAAACCTTTTCCAAGCCTAGTGCCACCCCTCAATCCGGTGTCTGAATGCAGTCACCCAGATGCAGGCAGAGAAGTGAACCCCAGTTTCAAAATTACCCACAGCGCTGCAGCTCCACAGATCAAATCAACCACACAGGACAACCCCAAAGATCACTCAGGAAAATCGCTAGAACCACACCGTTATCTTGTTTCCAGAACAATTCAGAACTTCTGCGAGGAAACTCGGAGGCAGTGAAGTATTGTCTCTGACGTATTCAGTCATCTGATAGGGCCGCACGCCTGAGTGACCCCAAATACCACAGAAGTGGGTGGGGAGCTTTTCTACCCCGGGAGAGTCTCTGAACTCATTTTCCTGCATCTGACACTTGGAGACAGCCTGAGTAATTTCAGTTCAAACTTCAGGTGGAGGTAGGCATCCTAGAAGAATTCACACTTCGGCAATCTGCAGTTGCTGTCCCAAGCTCCCAGCATTAGGCTGCTCCCTGCACCAAGTTTTCTACCACAGGGATAAGTCAGCCTTTGGGAATATCTGCTTTTTAGACAGGATAAACCTACTTATTTTCCATCGAAGCTGGAATTTAAAAACAAAAGAATACAAGACAAAAACTTTTCATAAGCCAGGCATGGTGGCACACGCTTGTAATCCCAGTATTTGGGAGGCTGAGATAGGAGGATCGCAGGTTGGAGGACAGCCTCAGCAAATAGTGAGACTCTCATCAACCTAGTGAGACCCTTTTTCAAAATAAAAATAAAAAATAGGGCTGGGGCTGTAGCTTGGAGGTAGAATGCCCCTGGGTTCAATCCCCAGTAGAAAAAGAAAAACAAACAAATAAACAAAAAAACCCCAAAACTTTTAATAACAAGGGAGAGGATTAGGGTTGCTATAACCCTCAAAGAGAAATTCAGTGTAGGAATGCGTCCTGCCTAGTAGTAAGGCAGAAAGAACTGTTCTTTGAGTTCAAATAGTTCTGAACCAAATGCATTCATATGGGGCTCTATAAGTCTACCCTATGCGATATTTGGGACATGTTTATACTAAAGAAGTATTTGAGCTGGGTGTGATGGTGCCCACTTGCAATCCTAATACTTGGGAGGCTGAGACTGGAGGTTCTCCGGCTCAAGGACAGCCTCAGCAATTTAGTGAGGCTTTCCGCAACCTAGTGAGACCCTGTTTCCAAATAAGAAATAAAACTGGTCTGGGAATGTAGCTCAGAGGTAGAGTGCTTCTGGGTTCAAATCCCAGTACCACAAAAACAAACAAATATAGAAATATTTATTATTGAGCCGGGTGTGGTGGCGCACACTTGTAATCCCAGCATTCCGGAGGCTGAGACCGGAGGATCCGGGTTCGAGGCCAGCCTCAGCTACCTAGTGAGGCACTCCGCAACTTAGTGAGACTCGGGTTCAAAATAAAGAATAAAAAATAGGGCTGGGGATGTAGCTCGGAGGTAGAATGCCCCTGAGTTCAATCCCCAGTACCGCAAAAAAAAAAAAAAAAAAATTATTATTGAGCTGACGTTTTTTATACCTTTCTTGGTGTGGTATAGTCTCAGGTCCTAGTGCTGTTCAGAGTGATGGGGGCACACCTGCACACCCGCTGAGCCCCCTCCGCTCCGTCCGCTCCCCCGTACATGACACTGAGGCTGTGATATTCTCTTTTAACAGGCATCCTGTACCCTGATTTACTGAGTCTGGCAACCCCCACTTACTGGCTGCAGGACCTCGCCCGGGCCCTCGGGCCTGGAACCCCCAGCTCCCTCGTGTGGAGGGGGCACTGGCTCCCACCCGCAGGTGCTCACTCACCCAGCACCGGGCGTGAAGGAGACCCCGGGCTTAGCCGGAAGCCGCGCCTGTTCCACCTCATCACACAACTGGTGACTTCCCTTGATTGTGACCGGCGCTGTGGCGTGGGGGCGCTTTCCTTGACAGACGCAGCGCTCATCTCCATAGTGGGGATTTCGCTGTGTGCACATGCACTGAGACATCTTCACACGGCACACCTAGAGATAGTCCTTTTTTTTGGGGGGGGAGTACTGGAGATTGGAGATTGAACCCAGGGACATTCTACCTCTGAGCTACACCCCAGGTCCTATTTTTTATTCTTTATTTTGAAACAGGGCCTCACTAAGTAGCTGAGGCTGACCGCGAACCAACGATCCTCCTGTCTCAGCCTCCCAAGCACTGGGATTACAAGCGTGTGCCACCATGCCTGTCTGAGACAGGCCATTTTTACTTGTCAGGTATATCTCAGTAAGTCTGGGAACAAAGAGAAGCTTTCTTTGAGAAAATGACACTTTAACTTGAAGGCATGTGTCCACGCGTGGACACTGGGGGACCCTTAAAACTCAGTACCTCTCCCCTCCTATCCCGTGTTTGGTTCTGCGTTCCCAACTTCAGAGGGCACTGCTCCTGATTGCCTGTGCCAGACACCTGGGACGTTCTGAGCTCCTTCCTGCAGACAATCTCAGCTTTTATCAAGTCCTGCAGTTTGTCTTCCAAATATCTCTCTTTCATTCATTCATTCATTCATTCATTTTGTGGTACTGAGGATTAAATCCAGGGGCATTCTACCTCCGAGCTACACCCCCAGCCCTATTTTTTTATTCTTTATTTTTGAAACAGGGCCTCACTAAGTTATGGAGGACCTCACTAAGTAGCTGAGGCTGGACGTGAACCCACGATCCTCCTGTCTCAGCCTTCCAGGTACTGGGATGATAAGCGTGTGCCACCACACAGGCTCAAGTATCCCTTAAATCTATGCTGTGTTTCCATCTCTACGAGAACACTTCACTCACGGCCTCTTCAACTGCGATTCTGATACGCTCTGCTCCCTTTAACTTTGGATTTTATAACCTTAGTTAGAACTTGCTTTATTTCCCTGCTAAACATTTTAAGGGCTTCCTTTGTCCAGGAGCCTGAACTGTTCTGCCTCTGCTTCATCATGACCTGTCTCTGAATAGGATATATCTGACTCCCTTTCTCCCTACTCAGTTGGAATAGCATCCCTGTCCTGCATCCCTGAGGTTGAGAAGATTAATGATCCCTGAATAGGAATATCAAGAATTAGACAGAACAAGAGTCAGATGCTAGTCAAGAGTGGTGGCGCACGCTTGTAATCCCAGTACTTGGGAGGCTGAGACCGGAGGATCCGGGTTCACAGCCAGCCTCAGCTACTTAGTGAGGTCCTCCACAACTTAGTGCGACCCTGTCTCCAAATAAAGAATAAAAATAGGACTAGGGGTGTAGCTTGGAGGTAGAATGCCCCTGGGTTCAATCCCCAGTACCACACACACACAAAAGAGTTAAATGCTGTAAGAAAATGGCTCCTTGTAAAGGACTACATTATCTGGCAGTGCACACTTGCAGCCGTGCACATGCCTCGGGGTTTCATGTGTCTGCGCCTGAATTCAAGTCGCTAACTCTGCCCCATTCTCTCTTCTCTCCTTAATCAGCTCTTCCTATCCTTCAACATCCTGTTACCACCTCCTCCAGGAATTATTCTTGAAGGGAATGAAGTGCTAGAAATGGGCAGTGCGGGCATCCTGCCAGTTACACGGACTGCTTTAGAAAAGCCGCAGGGTTGTTGCCACCACATTGGGAGAGAGGTCTATTAGGCTCCTGTTATCTACACAGACCTCCGCCGCCGTGGTTACAGTTGACTGCAACCAGGCTGAGCCACTGAATTCAAAGACCATCATCGGTAGAGCGGCCCTTACCCACCGCGCTGTTTGAGCGCTACTTAACTAGTACTGTGCTCAACAGGAGTGAGGAGGCCCGGGTCATCTTGGGGAGCGGGGATGCAGAGTACTCAGCATCAGTACCAGGACCCTCGGCAAGGACAGAAGCCGAGGGGCACAGAGCAGGCAGGAAGCCGAAGCCAGAGGAGAGGAGAAGCCAGACAAATGGAAGGGGGAGGAAATCAGGGTCAGTGCACTGCAGGCAGCCAGGGCAATGAATGCACAGGCGAGAGGCAGCTGAGACTCCACGATGGTGGGCCACTTCCGTAAGCAGCAGCGACACCTGTGACCGAAGAGAATCCCAATGCCAGGCGGAGGCGGCTGGGCCCTGGGTGAGCAGGTCATGCCTGTCCCCGATGTCTGACCAGCTGCAGTCTCCGGGAGGGTGTCTAATGGCCCACATGTCTGTGTAAGGATGTCTTTCCTTAAGTAACCCACGAGTGTCCAGAGGGGTGTGCTGCCTTTCTGTCAGTTCTCTCTGCACCGCCCGGGCTCTGCTAGCCTGAAACCATCCCACTACGGCACACTGCCAGCAGTGCTGGTCAAGCCAGAAGCCTTCCTTAGGGGAAAGGGGGGCACCACCAGATGATTAAAGGATCACCCCACTAGCAGGACAGGAACTACCATCAGCAGGTAACACAAAACAAATAAAACCACCATCATGCTCTGTTGGCATCTTTCAAAAGAGCGCAGGTCTTTTAGCATGTAATGTTGACAGTAATGGCCAGAAGTCAGCCATATTTGACACATCCGTCAGCTTTCCATCACTGTGACAAAATGCCTGAGGCAAACAGGAAAGGTTTATGTTGGCTTGCAGGGTCAGAAGTTTCAGTCCGTGGCCCCAGGGCTTTGGGGCAGGAAGTTCATGGCGGAGCCACCTACTGGTTTTGTGACAGCTGGGAAGCAGAGAGACAGAGAGAATGGAAGGAACCAGACCGCTATATCTCCTTTGAGGGCACACCCCTAGGATGACCTAACTTCCTCCCATGAGGCCTCACCCCCTAGAGGTCTCACCACCCCCCAGTAGCACTGCAGACTGATGATCAAGCCTTTCAATACGTGCGCCTTTGGGGAGTGCCCCAGATCCAAACCATAACACTTGCCATGGGGTGAACTGTGGGCACTAAAATAATGTACTGGAATCCTGGAATCCTGGCTCCTGATATCTGGGAATATGACCTTATTTGAAATAGGGCATTTGCAGATGTAACTGGTTCACAGAAAGTCAAGATGGGCATGATGGCACATGCTTACAATCTCAGTAATTGGGAGCCTGAGACAGTAGGACTGAAGGTTCGAGGAGAGCCTCAGCAAGTAGTGAGACTTTCATCAACCTAGCAAGATCCTGTCTCAAAACAAAAATACAATAGGGCTTGGGATGTAGCTCGAAGGTAGAATGCCCTGGCTTCAAACCCTAGTCACACACACACATACACACACACACACACACACACACACACACACACACACAAAGTCATACTGGATTAGGGTGAGCTCTAAATCCTATGACTGGTGTCCATATAAGACCATGTGAGAGCTGGGCATGGTGGTATACAGTTGTAATCCCAGTACTCAGGAGGCTGAGACTGGAGGATTACAGTTTGGAGACTACTCTTTCTAGAAGTTTTTCTGTTTTCTTTCTTTTTTTTTTTTTTCAATACTGGGAATTGAACCCAGAGGCATTCTACCTTTGAGTGACACCCTCAGCCCTTTTTTTTTAATTTTTTATTTTGAAATATGGTCTCGCTAAGTTGCAGAGGGCCTCACTAACTAGCTGAGGCTGGCCACAAACTCAAATTCTCTGGTCTGAGCCTCCCAAGTACTGGGATTACAGGGGTGTGCCACCACTCCCAGCTTAGTTTTTCTGCTTTCTAAAGTCTCTACAGTGAACGTGCAGTACTGTTTAACCAGGAAAACACACACACACACACACACACACACACACACACACACACACACACACACACACCACCTTAAAAACAAAAACCCTGAACTTCGTGGCTGGGTCCCTGGAATGCACCCAGAGGTGCATTTTCTGAAAGCATCGGCCGCTCTTGCTAGCGCTCTTGCTAGAGATAGTGATGATAGCCAAGTGATTTTCAAAGCGTCCTTTTCTTCTTCTCTTTGAAGTGGCGATTCACTCCTGAGCAGCTGGTAGCCTTCAGAGGGAGGCTGTGCTGCTGAAGGATCTAGAAAACACAGGGCTGGTTCTCCACACGACACATCGCACACATGCCCAGCCCTGGACTGCAGACAGGCCTCAGAGGAATCCTTCCTTGCAAACAAGCCATGTCTGTTTTAAACTCAGGTCTCTTGGCCTCAACCTAAAATGCCTTCAGGTTTCAGAGAAGTGGAGCGCAGGGACTCCTGGGCCCACGTGAAAGGCTGGTGCTGCTTAGCTTCTGAGACTTGGAGCTGTCCCGCTACTTAATCCACACTGCACTGGAATCCTCAGTGTACTTTTTTTTATTTTGATACTGGAGATTGAACCCAGAGGCATTCTACAACTGAGCTACACCCCCAGCCCTATTTTTTATTCTTTATTTTGAAACAGGGTGTCACTAAGTTGCAGAAGGCCTCACTAAGCAGCTGAGGCTGGCCGCGAACTTGCAATCCCTCTGTCTCAGCCTCCCAAGTACTGGGATCACAGGCGTGCGTCCCCACTCCCAGCTCCCTTGGTGTTCTTAAGGGTTTCGTGTGGATCTCCTGAAGTATGTGTCTCTGGTCCTGAGTTTCTACCTGGACACCACAGCTCATTTCAGAAAATGAAAGTACGCGCCACTTCCCCCCAAGATCAATTGCAAACACAACAGCTCTGCAGCTCTGCAGACGCAGATGTAACTTTCCATTTCTGTTTGCCTTCGAACAGAAGCACTAGCACCTGCAGTGGGCAGGTGGGGTTCGTGGACACGGCAGAAGCAGGATCTGAGGAGGGGTTCTTACAGAGAACAGTGCTGCTCTGTCCTGGCGAAGAGAGGGCAATTCGAGGTACCAGGAGCGTCGCCTCCCACCTGCCCCGCGGTTCCCAGCAGCTCTGGGACTTCAGATGTCTGACGCCTCACGGGGGCTTTAGTCTTTTCCTTGCTCAGAGAAGGGCAGGCTGGGAGGCCAGGAGGCCTGGGGGGAGGTCCTCTGGGTGTGCACCCTTCTGCATCCAGATTCTAGCGGCCATGGGAACAAAGCAGGACATAAAGCCAAGCTGAGTCCCTCTGCCACATGCCCTCTGCTGCGGCTCCTCGTGCTCACTCGCCGCCGTGAGCTGTTGAGATGACAAGACGGAAGAGGGCTGGAGCATAGACAGGGAGCACTCTTGAGGCCCAGAGAGGAAGGCGAGGTCCTCTCCACAGAGGACCGTCAGCATCCCTAGAACAGCCAGGGCCGCCTGTAGGGACGGGGGAGGTAACGCCTCTGAGCCTTCACATCGGACTCTGAGAAAGTTGTGAAAAGAGATCAATCACGGAGGCTTCCTGTGGGGCAGCAGAAAACCAGGTCAACCAGAGTTTCCTGCAGCCGCCACCATGACCCACTTCCCCAAAGCCACTGGACTCCTCTGGACAGGAACCGAGGAGTCGGGCTGAGGGAGTCGGGCTGCAGGGCCATCCATGGAGAGCACAGTGGATTTTAGAGGAGCTGCCGCAGGCGGCTAGCCTGGCGCTTTCCGACAGGATGGTGCAGCTGGGCAGCTGGGCCAATTTATATTCCTCCACCTATCGCCACCCATAAGCTCCTTTCTAGCTTCCGGAAGAAAGTGCACTGGCCAGCTTACGTTTTCGCAGTTGTCCAGCGGGTGTTGCACGGCAGACAGTGTTCGGTTTACTGTGTCTCATAGTCCATCTACCAGTGGGAGGTCATGGGACATTAGTTCTGGCTGAGAATATGTGAGTAGAATCAATCTTTCTCCTTCCTGATTAAAAGATGAATGGTAAGGCAGATGTGGAGGCGCACGCCTGCAATCCCGATACTTGGGAGGCGGAGACAGAAGGATCGCAGGTTCAAGAACAGCCTCGGTAATGCAGTGAGACTCTCAGCAACCTAGCGAGACCCTGTTTCAAAATAAAAATAAAATAGAGCTGGGGGTGTAGCTCAGAGGTAGAATACCCCTGGGTTCAATCCCTAGTACCAAAAATAAATAAATAAATATATTTATATGGAGAGAGAGGGACAGAGATAGTGCCAGAAATTGAAGCAACCATTATGTTACAAGGTAACATATTATATACACAAATACATGAAGGCTGAGAATCACAGATACAAATACATATGCTCAGATTTCTTCTGTGGTCATAAATAAGACTCTTTGTTTAAGCCGCCATAGTGGGGCCAGTGACTTTCAATCTAGAACATTCCCTAGATGATGGCAAGCCCAGCCGGCTCTATTACTCTAGGTGGTTGGTGGTTGCTAGTTTCAACCCCGGCCTGAAAATATTAAGTGGACAATTCTAGGAATCAACAATTCAAAGCCAGATTTCTATCGCTTATGGTTGGGGAGTATTTGACTTGACGCAGAATCTGGTACCTGAAACTCAGGGGCTCTACGGCCTTAACCCTGAAGTGTGCGCTGGGCCTTGTTGAGTGGACAGGATGCTGATGGCCATGAGCATTCCTCTGGGCTGGGAAACAGTTTGTAAAACTATGCACCTTAGTAGACAGACACATGCCCACTGAAGCTGTAACATTGGGGGAAATGACAGACAAATCCCGAAATGTTAGAGTGGGTCAGCTTTCTCTTGATGCCCTAGTAAATCCCTACACGAGAGAGACAGAGAGAGAGAGAGAGAGAGAGAGAGAGAGAGAGAGAGAGAGAGGAGCTGGGACTAGTGTGTCTCGTTTGATAGCAAAGAAAGAAGAAAGTAGAGCTCTTTCCTAAGAGAAGCCCTTTTCTGCCTGTGGTCTGCCATCCAGGTTTGTTGAGTGTCCGATGGTTTTGAGCTCTGCTGCTTGAAAAACAAAGCCAACTGCTCAGCACGGCTCCTCCAGTGCCTCCCACTCATTGCTCACTCTTCTTGCCCAGTCTGGTTTTGGAAGCAGATCCAATCTGATCTAGTCTGGCTTTAGGAAGCAGATTAGGAGTGGGATTTGATCCCAGGATATTACTTATCAATGATTCGAGGATAAGGTCTTTAAAATGAGGGACAAGAGGATTGTCTAGAACGGAGATGTCTACTGCTAGGATATACATTCAGAGATTTCCTACGCAATATCCTAACTTTGGCTCTTAGCCCAAGAAACTGACCAAAACAAATAGCCTCGAAGTCTAAGTGTTTTAGAAAGCAATATACTGGACATTCTATATCTGTGGGTTCTGTACCCATTCAAACCAAGTATGGAGAAAAAAATATTTAGAAAAATATTGCATTTGCATTGCACAGGGGCAGACTTTTTCCTTATCACTATTCCCTAAACAATACGGTATAACCATTCACACAGAATTGACACCGTGGTAGGTAGTATAAGTGAACTGGAGATGATTTAAAGCACACACAAGAGCTGGATGCAGCAGCACTACCTCTAATCCCGTTCCTGGGCAGAACTGTTACCCACAGGGCAAGAGGCTGGTCTCTAACGGCTCCTCATACTCCACAAATACTTGGAGTCAAATTAGCAGGAAAGGAGGTTTTATTCAAAGCCAGCTTGGAAGGAAGGCGGAGCATATTTTCTTGTTTCAAATATCTGTCTTTAGAAAATGTAAAGGCAAGAGAAGCTTTTACAAGAGGAGGCAGAGAGCTGAGCATGGCAGTGCACATCTGTAATCCTTGTCCTTGGAAGGCTGAAACAGGAAGATCGCAGGTTTGAAGATAGCTTCAGCAGCTTATCGAGACTCTCAGCAACATAGCAAAACCCTGTTCCAAAATAAAAAAAATAATAAAAAGGGGATGGGGTGTAGCTCAGAGGCAGAACGCCCCTGGGCTTAATCACCAGTACAAAATTAAAGAGAAAAGAAGGCAAAAATGGACACTCAGCTATTTGACCAAAAACAACAGGTCTTTCAGTTCTTTTTGGCCATAAATCAGCAATATGTAGATTAATGGACAGTACAAATTTATATAACTAATTTGAAACACATACCCTATTTAACCCAGTATAATAATACATCAACTTTTTGTGAAAATAAGTAGCATAATCACATAGAGAAAACTACAAGCATATTACTTAATTATGAAGGGTGGCTTCAAGATGGGAGAGTTCCAAGGAAAGCTGGAGTTCTCATTTCAGAACATAGATAAATCCCAAAAGAGAAACACAGAACATACACTTGACTATAGACAGTAGAAATCAACTATTGAAATACAGAAGGAGAATTTCGCTTTACAAAATTTTGAGTTTCTCAAAAGTCCATCTGTTCAGAGGATGCTGTCTTCTGTCGCCACAGAATGTAGGCGTTCTTTTTCCAGAGACATAGTAACTCTTTCCATACAGAATACTATAAAACGACACCTAGCAGGGGTACTTTTTGTCCTTAATAAGAAAAAAAAGGGCAATTTCTTTGATAAGTAGGAATATCATGATAAAATAGTTTTGTGTCAGAATATCAGGTAGACTACTGCACAGATATTTCTCTTCTACTCTAACTTCCTGTAGTAAAATTTTTAAAGCTCTCACTAATTTCATGGTATACAATAGCAATGCTTGATTCTAAATATCTCAAGAAAATGATAAGCCGGGAGTGGTGGTGCATGCTTGTAATTCCAGTACTTGGGAGGCTGAGACAGGAGGATTGCAGGTTTGTGGGCAGCCTCAGATACTTGGGCCCTCCACAACTTAGTGAGACCCTGTCTCAAAAAAAATAAAAATAAAAATAAAAATAGGGCTGGGGGTGTAACTCAGAGGTAGAATGCCCCTGGGTTCAATCCCCAGTACCAAAAAAAAAAAAAAAAAAAAGATAAATATTCACACAGATCAAATGCTGAACCTCATGCCACAAGTTGTCATATACCATAGATTTTAGCCAGGCGTGGTGGCGCATGCTTGTAATCCCAGTACTTGGGAGGCTGAGATAGAAGGATCACAGGTTTGAGGACAGCCTCAGCAAATGGTGAGACTCTCATCACTCTAGTGAGACCCTGTTTCCAAATAAGAAATTAAATCAGGCTAGGGGTGTAGCTGGAAGGTAGAATGCCTCTAGGTTCAATCCCCAGTACCACAAAAATAAATATAAATAAATAAACTGTAGATTTTATCCTCTAATTATTCAAAGCATTGATCAAACAAATCATATAATATCTTCCTAAGGTAGGTTCAGGTTCAAAATAGAGTGTTTTTATGAACTTTTAATATAAGGGAAAGAAGTCACCCCATTGTTGAGGCCTTCCAGTCTCCCCTCTATACCACTGCTAGAGGAATCTATAAAATGTGAATATAAAGCCTGTCAATAAGCCGGGCGTGGTGGTACATTCCAGTAACCCCAGTACTTGGGAGGCTGAGACAGGAGGATCACCAGTTCAAGGCCAGCCTCAGCAAGTAGCAATACTCAGCAACCTAGTGAGACCCTGATTCAAAATAAAAAATCAAATAAAAAAAAAAAAAGACTGTTAGAACACCACTGGGTTCAATCTTCAGTACCACCCACAAAGTAAATAAATACATAAAATTTTTGCTTTGATCTGCTTAAGCGTGAAGTGAAATGTGTCAACTGTGGTTATCTCTAACTTGGTAAGATTATAGTTGATTTTGATTTTTTTTCTTTTGCCGTACTGGGGATTGAACCCAGGGGTATTCTACCTCCAAGCTACACCCCCAGCCCTATTTTTTTATTCTTTATTTTGAAACAGGGTCTCACTAAGTTGCAGAGTACCTCACTAAGTAGCTGAGGCTGGCCGCGAACCCAGATCCTCCGGTCTCAGCCTCCCAATGCTGGGATTACAAGCGTGCGCCACCATGCCTGGCTCAGTTGATTTTTGTTTTTTGATTTTTTAAGCTTCTCTGCATTTCCAAAAAAAATTCTATAATGAATATTTATTCTTTTATAATTAAACAACAATTTTGTAAATTTTAAAGCAAACAATCAGGCTGGAATATTTTTTTAAGATGTATTATTTAGGAACAGTGTGCTCTGTCCATGGTATACCCAAAGCCACTACAGGAGAAGAGAAAGAACAAAGTGTTAAACAGAGAACTTCGAAACAAGGTCAGGTAGGAAAAACTCCAGGTAGATGAGCTTAAATGACTGTATATAATAGCTTTACTTTCACACGATTTTAATGAAAGCATTCATCTTGGCAGAGGAGAAAGGTAATACTATCTGTAATTCTTTATGTGGAAAGAAAATAAAGCTAAAAAAATTCTTTTTTTTTAACTATTTTGCGGTGAAAGGAGATTAGAAGATGTGGGATGAGATAAATGGCTTCATAAACTTGAAGTCTCCTGCAAATCTAGTACTGTTACTGTTGGGAGATAATTACCTTCTTTCTTCTTCTTCTTCTTCTTCTTCTTCTTCTTCTTCTTCTTCTTCTTCTTCTCCTCCTCCTCCTCCTCTTCTTCTTCTTCTTCTTCTTCAGTGTGACTTGTCACAAGGGCCTCATATTTACATGAGAAATAAACTTCAAGGGTTCTGAAGATGCTCTGTCCTCACCTAATCCAAGGAGCAGGTGTCCTTGGCTCCAACACAGGCAACACCTAGCGTCGTGCTCTGTGGCCTGCGTGCTCTGCGCTCCCAAGGGTGCGGGCGGCGCGGCTCCAAGCCACAGTGCGTTCCTTTGCTTCTGTACTTCAGACCTGAGAAATGTTAGCAACCATCAAGGGCCCTAGTATTTTGTAGTTGTTGTTTTTGTTTTTGTGGTACTGGGGATTGAACCCAGAGGAGGCATTCTACTTTCGAGCTACACCCCCAGCCTGATTTTTTAATTTCTTATTTGGAAACAGGGTCTCACTAGGTTGATAAGAGTTTCACTACTTGCTGAGGCCGTCCTCAAACCTGTGATCCCCCTATCTCAGCCTCCCAAGTACGGGAATTACAAGTGTGTGCCACCATGGCGGGCTTCTAGTATTTTTTAAAGATCCGAAAACATGAGCAAAACCTAGCTTTTGTAGCTACGACGTGCTTCAGCTGCTCTAAGTTCTTGGACACCTTAAAGCGCAGGTGAGACAAAGTGTTTCGGTGAAAGCGAATGGTGCCTGCCTGACTCCTCGGGAGCCCTGGTAGAGAGAACTGAGACAGAGCAGGAGATGCAATCAGGAAAATGTGACTCCATCAGAGAGTGAATTGGAAAACACTTTGCCAAATTAAAAATACCAAGGAAAAATCAAGAAAAATTTTCCACCCCAAAAGGTTATGAACATCTTCACACTTTACCACACGACAGAGGCAATGGGAATCGCAGACATATTTACAGAAGAGCCAACACATTTTGGAGGACCATCGGTCTGGGTACCAACTGGCCTCAGGAAATTCAGGTTTTCTCAGGAAAAACAGTGCCCCTCGCTGAATTCCCTCTGGATGGCACGCAGACCATCCAACAGTATGTCCTAATTCCAAAGGGAGAGGAGTGAATCTGAACCACAAAATTCAAAGGCCTTTAGGGAAACAGACAAGAGATGCATTGGTTACAGGCACCGAGCTCCACAACAGTTAAAGGTCGACAAAACTGTGAAAGAAGTCAGAACGAAGAGATGCTGGGGGAGGTGGAGTCCTTAAAGACAGCCTTGACGGATGAACAGCAGTACGTGCAACAGACCGACTTCTTCATGGGCAGCTTCGGGGTCTGGGCCCCTTTTTAAGGACTTGGGCTACCTGACTCCAAAAGGCTGAGTCACAAACAATGCTGAGCAACCAAAATAGCTTCTTACTGAGTAGTAAAACTGCACGGTGAAAGGAGAAGTAGTGGGTCTGACACATGTGGTAGTTAGCAGTCTACTACTGATTTTTATCACTGTGACAGCCAGAAAATCCAGATGAGGTGTCAGGCATATTAAAAATGGAAAGTCAGCCACAGTGGGTGGCCGCTTTCTCCCCCAAGCAACTCAAAAAAGAAATCATGAGGTCAACTTCTGTAATTGTGCCCATTACATAATAATCAGGATCAACTAGAGATTCAGGAACTCCACTGTCTACAGGGTCCCAGGAATGGAGCCAGTGGTGGTGACCCATTCTCTAATGGAAACAGCTGGAACAGTAGAAATATCAAGACGGTGAGAACATCAAAAGCCTCACTGGAAAGGCCCCCACACAGGAAAATGTGTGGGCCTGAGTCCTTCCATTCTGGAAGGGGAGAGGGCTGAGCCGGTGGTGCTGGGATAAGCCGCCAGAGGCCAGAGAGAAACAAAGACAGAACAGAGAGGTTGGCAGGCACACAGCCCTCCCTGTGCAGCAAAGCTGCTGTTTCTGTTTGAAAGCTGCAGAGACATTTTGAATATTTAGATAACACAAAGAAAAGATCATGAGGTTTGCCCTGAACCTGGGTTTCCGTCCCCACCCTGAAGAACTGTGATGCTCATTTAAAGAGTTGCTGAGGATGTCCTATATCCTCTGGAGCAGTGTTTAATGCGTAGAGAAGTGTCGCTGGCCACTTTTCAGTTCTTTGTCAGAGATTACAACCTAGTGTTCCTTAGAATGCTTACCCCTTCCTGTCTCCTCTTCCTCCTCCTGTCAACATTCAGTTTAAAATAATTTCTCATTCTTCAAAATTCTTTATCGCCCTGTCTCTTGAGGCAACACTCACTTTTCTCCTGGATAACATTTGTCTGGGTAGATATCTTTCCTAGTATACATCAGGTTGAGGAAGAATATAAATGGTAAGAGAGTCGATTTTGAAGTCAGACATTCTGGTTTCAAATCCTTGTTCTCCCCATTCCTGGCAAGGGCTGAGTGACCTGGAACAAAATACTGTACTTAACTTCTCTGAAGCTGGTTTCTTTCTTTCTTTCTTTTCTCCCCCCCTCTCTCTTTCTTTTTTTTTTTTTTTTTTTTTTTTTTTTTTTTTTTTTTTTTTTTTGATCCTGGGGATTGAACCCAAAGGCATTCTACTCTGAACTACATCCCCAGCCCTGTTTTATTTCTTATTTTGAAACAGGATCTCCCTAGGTTGATGAGAGTCTCACTACTTGCTGAGGCTGTCCTGGAACCTGTGATCGTCCTGTCTCCCAAATGAGTGGGATTACAGGCCTGCACCACCACATCGAGCTCTGAAGCTCAGTTTTCTAATCTGCAAAATGAGAGCCACCACTTCTTTAGGTTTGTTGTAAGACTCCCTTTCCCCTTCCTTTCTGTGTGCCCCAGGGCATTTTGGATGCTAGATAAATGTGTGTAAAGACTAGACTACCAACGAATAAGGCAGGAAAAATGGAATGTTATAGGCAATCTCTTTGAGAAAGATACCCTCAGTTCTCCCAGGTTAAATTAAAAGTGTATCCTGAGACCGTGCTTTATATTGAGGACAAATGAATACCTAAGTATTCTACCCAGACTACAACTGAAAAAATATTGATCTGGTCATATTCCATAACTATTACTATTATATCCTGGGTGCCTGAGAGGATAAATATAAACCTAAAGAGATGAAAACACAAAACTACAAATTTGGGTTGGTTCAGATATGACACTTACAGTTTGTTATGAACCTGAAAAAAAGAAAGAATAAGCCAGGTGTGGTGGCATACACCTATAATTCCTACTACTTAGGAGGCTGAGACAGGAGGATTGCAGGTTCGAGGCCAACCTCAGAAAATTAGGGAGACCCTATAACTTAGCAAGACCCTGTTTCAAAAACAAAAAAATAAAAGGCCCCTGGGTTCAAACCCCAGCACCACCACAAACACACACACACACACACACACACACACACACACACACACGAAGAAAAGAATAGACATTGAGATGTTTAAACAGATACAGAAATGTTAAACTTAAAACAGCATAAACAGAACCTCAAATTCACTAAGCATTTTGTACACCCTAATTTTAATATTTTTTCTAGCTAATTGTGTGAGAGTCATTTATCATGCAGCATGCGATTAGCTCCTCGTGTAGATAAAAAGGTAAAACCATCCTGAAACAGGAAACCAATATTCTTCCTGTCTAATCAACAAATCTAAAAGTTTATTCTTCTCGCCTGCTTCCTCCTGCTCCTGTCCACCACAGCAGGCTGCTTACATGCTCAGCAGAGTTTTATGACAAAGAGAAAATTTTCATGAGTTGCTTTTGTATCTCCACCCCCTTAAACAAAAAAGGAAAAAGTGGTTCATCCAGAAGGCGGTAGTTGTATGAATTAAAACTGCTACCTAAGTGTGGGTTAGTGTAACCAAGAGGGATTTCACCTCCATCCATTCAGTCAGTTTATGGGGGTTTAAAGAAATTCCAAAGAGTCATCAGAAGAGGAAAAACAAAGGTAATGCTTTCTGCCACACAGGTAGAGCCTTTGAAAAGATGTGTAATATGTAAAACACGGTAACACCCCCATACTATTTTTCCAGAATTAACAGTATAAATTGCTTCTCTTGTTCGAGAGCTCCCTATCACCCTCTCCAATCACTACTCACAGGAACCTCCAGCACAGCCACAATGCACAAGGTGCAGCTCTGGTGTTGCGCTGCCCTCACCCTTGCATTCTTTGCAAACAGTGCACCTACGTCAAGCTCTGCGAAGGAAACACGGCAGCAGCTGGACCAATTACGGCTGGACCTGCAGATGCTGCTGGAAGGAGTCAATGTAAGTAAATTCCCTTCACAACTAAAATGACTGTTTAAGTTTTCTTGCCCAAGTTCGATTTTTAATAAAACTGTGTTATGCTTTTTCAGAGTGACAGGAATTCTAGACGCCCCACGATGCTCAAGTTTAAATTTTACATACCCAAAAATGTAAGTACAATTTTCTATGTCCAATTATGTTTTAAGAACATTCAAAGTAATATGAAAATGTGGATGCTGATTGGATTAATAGCACTTCATCTGAGGGAAAAATGAGTAACTTCAATATCATTCTTTAAAAAAACAAAACCTTAAGTTTGATGATGGGACTTCTGTCAAAGTGGTTTTATCTATATTTTTGCATGCATTGTGTGTTGGAGGAAAGGGAATTGAGAGTAAACACAAAATCGATATTCTGACTTCACTGCTGGGATAATTTAAGGAGAAGATACGTTGATTGACTTTTACTTAAAAATACAAAACTCTGGAGATATTTGATTATATCATTGTAGCATGTGAAACATCAAGATTGATTTACTTAAAACATTTCTTTATTGTTTTAGGAAAGATTCCTAAGAGTTTGTCCTTAAGAGACAGTGTAGCACAGAGACTATTAGCACAGGCTCTGGGGCCAGATTATCCAAGGTGAAATTCTAGCTCCATTATGTTCAGCTTTCATTGACCTTGGGCAAGTTATCTACTTCCTTTTTGAGTCAGTTTCTTTCTACTTACATGAATAATGACTGTATACCCTTAGAGTTTTGTGAGGATTCATAACGGTATCTGGCAAGTGTTAAACTCATGTAAGCATGAGGTGTATTAGTGATGGTGAAGACTAAATTCTTGCTGAGAAATAGAAAGTAAAAATTTGGATTTATATACCTTTTTTTTTTAACCACTAGAACTGGAGACTTATAATATCATATGACTCCCTGCACCCCAAGATTAAGAGCTTCATTTAGTTGTTTTGGGAGTCAGAGAGTTGTATGATAAACGAGGGGTCACCCAAGCTCCTGGAGCTACATCAGGGGTGCAAAACTGCCTAGGATTTGTGCAAGTCAGCAAAGAATGGACACAATTTGGTGCCAGAAAGACCTTGTCCCTGGGTAAACCCAAGCCCAGAAAAAAGAAAACATGGGATTAAGGGGACAAAGGTGCAATCCTGTTGACTCACTTCTATGAAATCCAGGGAATTCTGCTGCAAACTACTCTACTGAAAGAGGAAAAAGAGACAGCTTAGAGATGATCCTCCAGTTTAATTAGAGCCACCTAACTTTGATCTCCAGTGATTAAAAAGACACTAGACTGTTTTCTGATGGAAAGTGCTCCAAATTGCTCATGCCCAAGAGTCAATCAAGCCTTGAATCTGTGGAACCTGTAGTCGCAGCTTGGTAGGGCAGTATGTGGACATATCCAGAGATATGTGTTGTCCTGTCTCACATTCCACTCTGAAGATGGTTGGGTAACAAGATTATGTGCATACGGCTGGCAGAATTCTTCGAAATCTAAGTTTCTAAATGACAATCCAGACTATTATTCGAAACCAAAAACAACGTATAAGCTCCATTCACTTGTCCATTTAACCTCCAGTCCATATAAGATTTTAAGAATTAATAAACATTTAATTCAAAGGATACTATGATATAATGAAAAAGAATCAGCATTTAATCCTAACTTGACCTAATCATGAGACCTTGGGGAAGAAACAAAATCTGAGATTTAGTTTCCTTATTTGTAAAACAGAGGTAACAATATTACACTGCTTACCTCAAAATGTGGTTGTGTATGAAATATTGTCTATTTTTATTTATGTATCATCTATATCAGCAGGCCTATCCAAAAATCCCATCCAAATATTAGGACATTTTATTTGATTGGGACAAATAATTTTTTTCAAAATTCATCTTAATGTAGTAATGAAGAAAAAGTAAAAATTTAAGGCACAGTGAAATGTGTCTTGCTCTGGCTATGCTGAGACTCATTCCTACATGGCCACGATAACCTAATCTTTAAAATTTTGGGACTGTGTCAGATGGTATTCAAGGACTCCTGTCCCTTAACATTCAGTGATTCTCAACTCTTAGATTAGCAAAAATATTAGAATCATATAATATGATTCTGATATCTCCACATTCTGATGACTCTGGTTCTAATGATTTCTATGCAGACTGGAAGAACAGTCAGCTTACATCTTTGATTTGTATTTGGACGCAGAAATGTTTTTACAAAGCCTAATTGAGCTGAGACACGTGACTCAGTTGTGAACTAATGGTTCATACTAGTCATAAGAATTTGAGCCCCTTTCCCAGTGTTATAGTGTAAATGATACCGGCCCATAGACTTCTCTCAGTAAGACAAGTTGGTGATTAGCTTCTGATTCTGACCTTTAGTGTAAACTGAACTGATAATTATTTTCATTATTATTCTAGGCCACAGAATTGAGACATCTTCAGTGCCTAAAAGAAGAACTCGAACCTCTGGAGGAAGTGCTAAATTTAGGTGAAAGTCAAAACTTTCTCTTGACAGAGACCAAGGATTTCATCAGCAACATCAACGTAACAGTTCTGAAACTAAAGGTGAGGCGCTGTTTTACTGGCTCTTCTGGAAATATAATGAATGAAAGAATGAATGAATGAATGAATGAATGAATAGGACTTTTAAGTGAGATTTTAAAGTACAGCACTTAATTTTCAGTATTTGTGGGGTAGCCATACCTCTCATTAGCCAACATTTAAAGTCCACCATGAATATGAGTCACGTTCACTGTTAGGTGATACATGGATACAATCTGGAAGGTTCTGCCCAGCATGCTCTCAGGCACAAGCCCACAGAGCACTCCAATCTCTCCCATGAGCACAAAACTGGAATAGAAGAAAACACTGAACCAACTCTCACAGAAAGCAGACAGATTCATTACCTATTTTTTTTAATTCCTTCAGATCATTGACCAGAATCACCAATACTGATCACCTGAAAGGTTTCTCAATGGGGTTTTTCTATCGTTGGTGAAAGAACTAAATACGAGAGATTTGTCTCAAAAAAATGATAGCCGTTAAAATGAACAAAGGACTAGATCATTAACTCCTAATTTAGAGGCCCTCTTCTGGGGCCTCGGGTATTTTTTTTTTTTTTTTTTTTTTTTTTTTTTGTGGTACTGGGGATTGAACTCAGGGGCATTCTACCTATGAGCTATAACCCCAGCCCTATTTTTTATTCTTTATTTTGAAACAAGGTCTCACTAAGTTGCGGAGTGCCTCACTAGGTAGCTGAGGCTGGCCTTGGGTATTTTTAAATGCACAGGGAGCATGAAGCTAAGTGACTGGTGGCGTGTAGGAGATTCAGGGCTCTCTTTTCTCATCCAATCTGCCAAGTACAAAATTCATGAGTTAATAGGTATCATCAATAAGCTCCTTCATTTTAATTACAGCAGTAGAAGCAATTTGCTAAAAGTATGTAACATTAGTTGTTCCTAAACAATGGTGGTTTTATTAGTGGACTATTTCAGATGAAATTTTATTAAAAATACATTGAGATCAATGTCATACAGACATTGATAGATCGAGTTTCTTATCTATGTTGAGAAGTTTGCGCTAAAATCATTGACCAACATCAGAAAAGTCATTCTAAACTTATGATACAAATTTAAGGTAAAATTATGTGAAAATGGAAACCATGCTTCAGAAGCCATATATATTTAATACAATTTTTAAACCCAACAGATTACAATATTCAAATAATTATGTGCAAGAAGATATAAAAAACTATAAGTTTATTTTAAGGGAAGATTTATTTAAAGGGAATACTGTGTCTCATTTGATTTACAAGATATTACTTCAAATTAAAAAAAAACATCCTATATATCCTACTGTAAATCAAAATATTTCCTTCTTGGTTTGTCAGAGACAGAGTTGAAATAGCTCCTTTTAAGCCAGGCATGGTGGCACATGCTTGTAATCCCAGTACTTGGAAGGCTGAGACAAGAGGATCACAGGTTTGAAGCCAGCCTTAGTTACTTAGTGAGGCCCTCTGCAACTTAATAAGACCCTGTTTCCAATTTTTTTTTTTTTTTTT